>PVHP010009125.1:0-51265 GCA_004024765.1 Zapus hudsonius
GACACCAGCCAGTGTTGAGAGTCCTTGTGTTGGTGACAGAGAATAGTATCACTACCACCTCTAGCAGTAATGACAACAATTACTCGGTATCCACTGGGTTCCAGGGCTCATTTCACACATTGGCCAATTTGATTTTCACGTTAACAGTCAGTGTCATTACTGCCCTCTCCTACACAAGGGACAGGCCCAGGAGGCCACACGACCACTAAATGTGGGTGGGTGGGTCATGTGTTGATGCTGATATATGAATGATATTGACAGTAAAAGCGAGGAATACATGAAGTGAGAAGACTCACTAGAGCAGAGGTGCTTCATGCTTGAAGTGATGCTCTGACGACCCCTCAGGATGGCCCCGGCCTAGGATAGGCAGAGGCTCTTGGGTCTGTTCTTGAACTCTTCTCATCTGCAGCCCTACACTGCACAATTCTGAGATGTTTAGCTAGAGGGATGGAGAGAGAGAGCCACTGAGGCTCATTTGATACAGGAGGAACATGGTCTTAATGTTGGGCCTCAGGAACACTTTCTGCTGTTCTTTCTTTCTTTCTTTCTTTCTTTCTTTCTTTCTTTCTTTCTTTCTTTCTTTCTTTCTTTCTTTCTTTCTTTCTTTCTTTCTTTCTTTCTTTCTTTCTTTCTTTCTTTCTTTCTTTCTTTCCCCTTCCTTCCTTTCTTTTTTCTTTCTTTCTTTTTTCTGTCTATTACTACTACTACTACTACTACTATTATTATTATTATTGCTTTGGTTTTTCAAGGGCTCTTTCTAGCCCAGGCTGACCTGGAATTCACTATATAGTCTCAAGGTGGCCTCAAACTCATCCTCCTACCTCTACTGGGATTAAAGGCATACACCACCATGTTGGGCTTTTTCTTTCTTTCTTTTTTTTTTTTAGGTCCTGGGAAAGGATACTTTCTCAGGGGACAGTTAATGGAGCAGGCATCTGGAGCCCCATTTATTTGTACCTTTTGTTCCTGACAGACAGTAATAACAGAGATGAAAGTTAGATAAAAGAAAAAAGATACGACTCAATTTTATGGAGAAACATGTGAACAGGAAGGAGCCCTTCAGGCGGGATTTATTTATAGCAGCATGGGGACTGTATGGATCTATGTGTGAGGAGGGAGTATTCAGGACCTGTGAAGTTTAAATTCCTTTCATGTTCTTAGTAGGCGCCTGAAAGGATTCTTTTTTTATTTCAGTTTTCATAATGACACTGTTAGAAAAAGTTAGTTTCAAATATCTCATATCTACACAGACATCCTCCCTGGCACCTCTCTCTGTGTGGTGCTGTCCGGGACATCCCATGGTGCTTCACGTGGTGTATGCGGTCATGACTCTTGCCTGGATACCTGGGGGGGTGGAGATGACTGAAGTTCCACTCATGTGTTGCAGAGAAAACATCATCTCTCTTGCTGTAGGTTTTCCAACACTCACATTACTATGCCCAGAAAATCATTCGGATTGTCACCTCTTAATTATGCTTCTGGGTACCGTATTGTAAGAGAAGCATTTTCCCCTTGACAGGCAGTATTATAGTGTAGAACCAGCCTTGTCATTCTTCATTGCTCTTAATAACAATGGATTCTCTTACAAGTTCTGTACAGCTTCATAAACACATGTTGAAGACACTGTTTTACCTTTCTTGTGTCAAGGTCGCATACAGTGTGCCAGAGGAAGGAAGACAGTGAACACATTATTATAAATAGACATGTACCATCAGAATGAACCATTCAGACCTGGGATGCTAGCTGGCAATAAGGAAGGAAGTGATGGAATACAACAATATTTTTATATATAATTTTTTAGGAAAGTTTCCAGATCTATGCCAAACACTTGCTAACATGTATAATCTGACTGGTATCTTAGCATGTCAGAGGCTTAAAATTCATTGTTGTTTTTTAATTATAATTAAAAGTAATATTGGAACAAAAGGACAGTTCAAAGAGTCACAACTTAGCATATAATACACACTTTTTTTTGAGATAGGGTGTCTTTATGTAGCTCAGGTTGGTCTTGAACTTGCAATTCCTTGCCTCAGCCTCCCCAGTGTTAGGACTACAGATGTGAGCCACCACATCTACCTTACAATTTTAATTTATGAAATCTAATTGAAATACATTTTTAAAAGTTCCCCTTAAGGGCTTGAGAGATGGTTTAGAGGTTAAGATGTTTGCCTGCAAAGCAGAAGGACCTGATTTCAATCTCCCAGTCCCCATGTAAAGCCAAATGCACAAGGTGGCATGTGCATCTGGAGTTCATTTGCAGTGGCTGGAGACCCTGGCATGCCCATTCTCTCTCTCTCTCTTTTTTGGTTTTTCGAGGTAGGGTCTCGCTCTAGTCCAGGCTGACCTGGAATTCACTATGTAGTCTCAGGGTGGCCTTGAACTCAAGGCAATCCTCCTACCTCTGCTTCCCCAGTGCTGGGATTAAAGAAAGGCGTGTGCCACCATGCCCAGCGCTCTCTCTCTCTCTCTCTCTCTCTCTCTCTCTCTCTCTCTTAAATAAATAAATATATATATATTTTAAAAGTTCCTCTTAAGATGGGTGCGGCGGTGCATGTCTTTAATCCCAGCACTGGGGAGGCAGAGGTAGAATGATCACTGCATGTTCTAGTCCAGCCCGAGACTACATGGTTGCTAATTTGTGTTTGTTAGACATGAAAACCCCCAGTATCTGGAGAGGGTGAAAAGTACCAGGAACCTGTCATGTAGATGCTTTTGACTGCCAGCATCATGTAGAGTGACAGTGGATCAGGCCTGGTGGCCGTCTCTGGTAATCCTAGCGCCACTGAGCAGAGGCAGGAGGAGTGTAAATTGTAAGCCAACTTGGGCTCTAGCCTGTTCTGTCTCAAAAAAGAACAGACAAGAAAGAGAAAGTCATGTCGACAATGGCATTAAGTTGCTAGTGGCCCCCACACACTAATTGTTAACCCTTGAAGACTTGTTTAGGCAGGAATTATTACGGTATTCTAAAGGTTGAGAGTTCAGGTCTCAGAACTGCAATTTCTTCCTCTCTAAAGGAAGAATATACTTATTATAATGATTGTAATTAATTTTGCCTCAAAGATTTTCTTGAAGATTAAATGGCTAATGCAAGCAAACCACTTGTCTAGTGGCGGTGCTGTGGTTACTGAATACCATCAGCGTTATCCTCTCCGCTTTTCAGATGAAGATACTCTGGCTCAGTGATTCAGAAAGCTAGAGAAAGAGCGAGCAGGCAGGAATGTCCCCCAGGCCCCTTCTGCTCATTGACTCCCCACTTCCTGATTCATAGCATCAGGGAATGTTGCTTTGTGGGAAAGGAGGATGTGGGAGAAATCTAACTGAGACTTTCGATGAAGTGACAGAGACACAGGGAAAAGCAGTCATTTACAGCTGCCCTAGGAGCATTGGATGCTGCCTTCAATCGGTGTTTGTCTCCCCTGCATCTACACCTTCTCTCAATAGAGCAGCCTTTCCCTGGATAACGAAATGAAGTGGCGAGGAATAACCTGCTGGTTAGGTATCTGTCCCTGTCATTTTTCTGTTGTACAGACCTGGATGTCTATCTCCGTTTGCATGGTTTCATATGACACACCTTGAAAACAAGGGCTATGTCGGACCCAGCCTGGCTGTATATCTGAGAGCTAAGTTTTAATATGCATCCGGATGAGAGCCTGAGCAGGGTAGCTCATGCCTTTGTTCCTGGCACACCTGTGCCCCCCAGGAGGCAGGGGGGATGGCTGACAGCCCTAAATCCTGTTTATAAGTGCTAATAGGTTTTACTCCTGCTGGCTGAGTTTCCGTACCTGTGTTCCTGTTTACTGAGCCCCCTTTGCGTAAGAGATAAGGCAATGCAACACATCCCTAGATTGTATATAAGGTTGGATGCTAAAATAAAGTTTTGAGATCTGCTTGGACACTTCTCCCAGCTGCGAGTGTATGGGGCTCCGGCTGCGCGCTCACCTTTCCTTGATTGAGCCAGGTCTCCTGCTGGCCAGAGAGAGCGAAGCTCATTTAGCAGGGGGCCAGGGACCCGTGCGGTAACCGACATCTGGAGAAGTAACTGACAGGGCTATTCTTGAGTGAGAGTCACCACAGGTGGAAACCTAACAGACAGGGGCATATTTTCTGGTTTTCAATTTTGGAGAAAGCTCTCTTTAAAAGTGAAGATTTTGGGGCTGGAAAGATGGCTTATTGGTTAAGGCAGTTTCCTCCAGAGCCCAAGGACCCGGGTTCAATTCCCCAGTACCCATGTTAGCCAGATATACAGAGTGGTCCATGCATATGGAATTCATTTACAGTAGCTAGAGAACCTGGTGTGCCCATTCTCTCTCT
The DNA here is from genome assembly GCA_004024765.1 of Zapus hudsonius. NCBI lineage: Eukaryota > Metazoa > Chordata > Mammalia > Rodentia > Dipodidae > Zapus > Zapus hudsonius. Next base: position 4,312 of record PVHP010009125.1, read on the forward strand.
CTCTCTCTCTCTCTCTCTCTCTCTCTCTCTCTCTCTCTCTCTCGCTCTCTCGCTCTCTCAATCTGCCTGTAATATATCTGTTTATAAATAAAATGTTTTTTAAAAAGTGAAGATTTTTATCGCGTGGCATATACTAAATCCTGACTTAGTGTTCTTGACTTTTTGAGCATTCTCAGGAGGAAGTCAGTATGTCGTATAATCCTTTGATGAGTATTAGTGAAACACATCCCTTGGGTTTGCCCTGGCATTGAAGTTGGCTGTTTACATGCTTGTTTTCCTCAGTTGCGTGTAGGCTTCTGGCAACCATGGGCAGAGGTATTCTCTCTTATCACTTCTCAGTAAGAACCAGAGCAGCTCACCCATTCTTATTTGGAGTCACCTTGTTGGCCATTGCTTCATAAATGAGTGGAGATGTGAAGGGAGCTCATCGTTTTGCCCCCAGCAGACAGAGATAATTTTCCCAATTCAGGTTTCTTAGACAGTCATCAACACTAGCTTAAGGTGGATGGGAAAGAACGTAGAGGAGCAGAAAGATACAGGAAAGACCTGAAGGTAAAAAAGAGGGGTTGGAGTAGGAAATATATTTCATATCACTAATTATTTTTGCTAGTTCCCAGGCCCTGTCTTGGGCTAGTGAGTTTTGTTTTTACCCAAGCTTTGTTCCCTTATTAATTTTTTGAAACTTAATCAAGAGAATAAATTTTATAAGGCTTTTATGTCAGAAAGGAACGGGGAATCAAACTATTTGGACAGTGAGGAGTGTGTCATTATTTTTGCGTTGTTAGCCAGGTCAAGTTCTAGTATTAGCTCTGAGCTAGTTGATAAATGAACTCTAATCTCCCAAAACCCTGGACAACAGGCAGTGGTGGTTGTGAGAGGGATGCAGGAGCTAGGTTCCACTGGGTAACTTAGGGTAACCATGCCGCAGGGCATTCATCAGTTTGGGGGAATCACATGCTGTATCTAGAGTGAGCCTGGGTAATCTACCACTGTGTAGCTAATGCAAATTTCCAGTTGGTTTCAATGGCTTGAGTTCTTGCTTGAGCATTGCTTTGAAAGAAATGGTTTTACATTTTCTTCTTTAAAAATTATTTATTTATTTGCAAGGAGAGAGAGAGAGAGAGAGAGAGAGAGAGAGAGAGAGAGAGAGAGAGAGAGAGAGAGAGAGAGAGAGAGAGAGAGAGAGAGAAAGAGAGAATGGGGGTTGCCAGGGCCTCTACCCACTGTAAACCAACTCCAGATACATATGCTACTTTGTGCATCTGGCTTTAAGTGGGTACTGGGGAACTGGGGAATCAAACCTGGGTCGTTAGGCTTTGCAGGTAAGCATCTTAACTGCTGAACCATCTCTCCAGCCCATGGTTTTACGTTTTTTTTGTTCCCATAAACCTTTCTTCTTTCATTGTCTGCTTATGTCTTTCTGGGATAAACAGAAAGGAGAAGAGAAAAGAGAGAACACTTAGTCTTAAAAAGGAAGAATAAGCAGGAGAATGTTAGCCTTAGATTCCTCCACTCTGGAAAATTGTCTTCATATTTATTTTTGCCACGGGCAGAACTTTTAGCAATACCTTTATTCAAATTTAATTCTGTTTCTACCAGTTATCCAGACTTCCGTGAAGAGGCTGCATTGGGTTCCCTCTACCATATTGTAAACAGAATAACCTTGTTTGATGGAGGGCTGCCGTGTTGAGTATGAACTGGAGTAGAGCCATGGGTTTCCTTCCCAGAGACATCTCCAAAGAGAAAGGCAGGTACAGGAAAAGAGAGATGGAAAGTTAGTTCTTCTCTCTTAATTAAGAAGAGATTAATTGTGTTGTAGTTACCTTCTTGTTGCTGGCACAAAGCACCCAACCAAATTCGAGGAAAGTTTCATGTGTGTGTGTGTGTCTATGTGTATCCCACTGGGTAGAAGATTTTAGTATTTATCGATTTTTCAAAAGATTTCCAAAAGTTGAAGGCTCTCCCAAAGGGTAGAGTTGTTGTGGAGCTGGAGTAAGTTATTATTAGCAGGAGGTAAGTAAGTTTTCAGTCTATACTTAAAATTTCTTAACCCATTACATTTTAGGTATATTTCAAAATGTGGTATTTTTATTTATTTGTGTGTGTGTACAGTATATTTGTGGTGTGATGTGTATGATAAGTGATGCATGTGTGTGTGTGCAGATATGTGTGCCCATGCATGTGTGTGCAGAGGCCAGAGAAGAACATCTGGGTCCTCTGCTTATTCTCCTATTTCTTTTCTTGATACTGGGTCTCTCCATCAACTAGGAGCTGCTGTCCCTCAGTGAGCCTTTGGTCTCTGGCCCGTGTGGACTGGGGTCACAGAAGTGTGTGGCCATGCTCAGTTTTTTTATGTGTGTTCTGGGGAGCTGATCTCGACCCACGTGCTTAAGCAGAAAGTGCTCTTAACCAGTGATCCATCTCCGGAGCCCTTAATTATTGTCTTTGAAACAAGATCTCACCACGCAGTCCAAGCTGGCCTTGAATTTTCAGTCCTCCTGCCTCCTGAGTTACTGGGATTATAAGCATGTGCCTTTACGTGCAGCCCAAAACATGGCATTTTAAAATAGTAATGTATACACCTGATAAAATGCAAAGAATAAAAATGTTACAGTGAAATACATCCTCTTTCTGACTTGATTTATATTTCCTGTCCTTTGCAAAAGAAACCTGAATTCCCGGTTCCTTGAATGCCCTTCCAGATACTGTATGCACAGGCCAGCATAGATGGGTTTCTGCCTTATTTACTTATTTTATACAAATAGGAGAACTTGACAGTGGAGATATATCATAAGTGAATTGAATTCACCTTGTCAACTTCGTGTACTTAACAAAACATAGTAAAAATGCCAAAGCCAAGCAGGAGAGAGTCTGCACCACTGGCCTACCTGTCAGTCCATCAGTGGCTGACCAGAAGGTTGCTGCTCCAGCACAAAGTTCCCTCACTGGGCAGACTCCCAGCATGCACTTCTCTGAGCCTAGGGGTAAGTCAGCTTTGTAAAAAATATCTTAAAAATTTATTTTATTGGGGCTGGAGACATGGCTCAGCAGTTAAGGCACTTGCCTCCAGTGCCTAAGGCCTGGGGTTCAATTCCCCAGGACCCACATAAGCCAGACCCACAAGGTGGTAGCCCTGGTGTGCGCTCTCTCTCTCTCTCTCTCTCTCTCTCTCTCTCTCTCTGCTTGAAAATGAATAAATAAAATATTTTTAAAAAATATATTTTATTGTAGTAAGAATATTTAATAAGAAATCTGCCCTCTGAACAAATTTTGAAGTATACAATATTTTAACTACAAGCTCAGCACTATAGACCAGATATGATTGCAAGCTTGTACACATTGATTAGTACCTCCTCCATTGCCCAGGTCCTCCAGCCCCGGGAAACCACCCTTTTGCATTGTTTATATGAGTTTGACTGCTTTGTTACAGTTTGTGACCTTCTGCGTCTAGCTCCCTAGCTCACCCTTGTAGCAAATGCCAGGATTGGCTTCTTTTTAAAGATTACACACAGGTTAGATTTTAAAGACATTTATCCAAAGTATGGCCTCTAAATAGAAGCCAGCTTCCCCTGCTGAACAAGTGAAGAATGGGCAATGTTGTTCATTGCAAGGGAAACACTAGCTTGGTGAATGTGGCGAATTCTGACGGAGGCATGAAGAGTAATCCCCACCTCCAAGGGATTTGGGGGTGGGGTGGACGTTGTGTACCCCAGGCTTCCAAACAGACTTGAGAGCCACTCAAGGGGACACCATTGCTTCTTGTTGGGCACCACTGAGCTTTAAAAAGCTTCATGTTAGCATCTAGAGATGATGTTTCAAAGCAACTTCATAATAGGCTGGTGTACCAATGTACCAGAAGTTATTCAAAGCCAGTGCTCTGTGGATGGGATGGAGGTTATTTTTAGACTTTTACTACTAAAATCATACTGCTAGAGTGAGTGACACGTCATGACTGGTTGACTACCAGGGAAAAGAAGTTTGCTATGTTTATTTGAAAATCTGGGACTGATTTCCTTTTATGGTTATTTTAGTATTAAAGTTTGGTTTGGGTCCTAGTTTTTACAATCCAAACTCATAAAAAAGGGGGAGGGTTAAAAATAATATCAGTCACTTTTAAGAAACTTATAGTAACATCATTTTAAAATCTAGTTAATGGTCCCTAAAAGATAAGTTTCCAAATATCTGTATTTTTGTTCATTTGACAAATATGTCTTAAGTGCCCCTGCATGACAGACATTATATTAAGGATTTTGGTGTATTCCATAGTTCCTATATTATTGAAATTCTGCTGAAATTTAGGACTAAAGCAATCTACTAAATTGTTAAGACAAAACAATGTCCTGACATTTTCGTGGAGGTGGGGTAGAGGAAGGGAAAGATAATATTGTCATTGTATTTTAATGTATTTCTTAGGTAGTGGTTGCAAAAATTCTAACTCCCTTCCTTCCTTCCTTCCTTTCCCCCTTTTTTTGTTAAATAAGTGATTATATTGAATGTGATAGCTTAATGTTAACTGGATTTGAATGCCATGGCCTTTTCATATTTCTGATATGAAGCTTTCAAAATAAATGGCTATTTTCTATAGTAGAGATACAACTAGCTTAGGATGAAGATTATAAATTTAAGACACCTACAAATTGATTACAGATATTTAAGTACAATAGACCTGTTTACAAACTTCCTTTATCTAGTTAACATCTACTAAACATTAAAATCACTGATTTATTTTTCAAATGTATTACACCCATGTGTGGAATAACAATTTTAAGCATCTTATTTGGGGAGAGGGCTCAGAAGGTAAAGTGCTTGCTGTGTCAGGGTGAGGACCTGAGTTTGTATTCCCAGCACCCACAGTAAAAACGACAGGCCTGGTGGTGCATGCTGGTAAATCCTAGTGTTGGGAGAGTCCTGGAGCAAGCTCTGGTTCAGTGAGAGGCCTTCCCTCGGTAAGGGAGGTGGTTGAGGAGGACATGAAACACTGATCTCTGCAGAGCCTTACAGGCATGTACTCACAAGTACACACACACACACACACACACACACACACACACACACACACACACACACACGAGGCACCTGCTTACATTGCCCAATGTCTACCAACATAGCCGATTTCTTCAGAGGTTTTCAAGACAGACACAATTATGGAGGCGCACGTTTCCTTCCTTTTCTCCTTTCAATTTTATTGTCGTGATCAGCCCTTCCTCATTCCTCTTAGTTTTCTTTTTGATGTTTTTTTTTTTTCTTGTGCTTATTTTGTATAGGGAATCTGTCTAGGTTGAAATAAATCCTCCTAATAATTTTTAGGTGGGATGCCCAACACTTAGAAAGAATGTCTTAAGATGTTGAGCTTTTTTAAAAACAAAAACATACTTATCACTTTCAATTTCCTTCAGTCTTTGTTTTTTAAATGACCATTAAATTTGACATTCTGCTGCCTTTGTAGATAGAATAATTCCCATGTTTCCATCTTTTGGTTGTTCAAATGCATGGGCATTACTGATTTCTCCATATTATACTTTTTACTTAGCCATCATACCGGATTATTATTTTTTGTTGTTTGTGATTCTCTTGAATTCTCCAGCTAAGGCATCATTTAATCCGCACATATCTGTACAATACTCAAATGATGACAATGAAGACTGTGTAGCCAGGTTAACTTGTGTGCAAATTTTTAAAAAAATATTTTATTTATTTGCAAGCAGAGAGATGCATACAAAGAGAGAGAGAAGGAGAAAGAGAGAGAGAGAGAGAGAGAGAGAGAGAGAGAGAGAGAGAGAGAGAGAGAGAGAGAGAGTATAGACGTGCCAGGGCTTCCAGCCACTGCAAATGATCTCCAGACACATGCGCCACCCTGTGCATCTGGCCTATGTGGACCCTGGAGAATTGAACCTGGGTCCTTAGGCACTAGAGGCAAGTGCCTTAACCTCTGAGCCATCTCTCCAGCCCCAAAGCCTCTCTAGTGAACTGCTTGACGGAAAAGCCATGGAAGCTGTGCCCATCAAACAACCAGAGCTCAGGGAACACAGGCAAAACAAAACACATGTACAAGCAAAACCTGTTCTCATGTGTGGTTGCCTGCGAATCAGACTTGATTCACGCAAGTAGAAACAAAACAAAATGAGATGCATCGGATGCTGAGGTGAGGATTTGTAGCTCTCTCCTGAATAACCTTCCATTTCACATTGTATGTTCCTCGAAACTTCTTAGTTTGTTAATAATAAATACATGTTACACATTTGTACTGAGAAAAATGTTGCTTTGAGTACCTATTTCTTTTGTTGTAGTTCCATATAAAATTTCACTTCAAAGTCAAGTTCAGTTGACATTTCCACTTTCCTTTGTGGAAAACTTCGGACAGAATCCTGCTTCTCAGTTGATAGACACTGAGCTTGTCACTGTAGGTCCTATGTCATTGGCCACAGGCCCCACTCTCTGTACAGGAAAATCAGCTGAGAGGAGATCATAGACTCTGTGGTAGTTTGAATAATGTTCCCCAAAAGAATTAGGGTTTATTAAAATTATTAATTGTCTCCAGGCTTCTGGCTGGAGAAAGTGTCACTTTGGCCTAGCCCCCTGGGGACTGCCCCTTTCTAATTTGGATGCAAAATATTAGGGATAGATATGCAAAAGAAGAGCCTAACAGGGTCTGGAGTCCTGCATTTGTGAATCACAGTGTGTTACAGTGTGCTTGCTTGCTTCTGGTGGTGGGTTCTCTCTGTCTCTGCTTGCTTCTGTGAAAGGGGGCCAGCCTTTCCTTAACTTCCCCTGGGTCTTTTACTCCTATAAATACATTCCTCCACAAAATTGTGCCTGGTTTGAAGATTCATCCCAGCGGCGTGTGGCTGACTATGACAGACTCCTATAAATTAGATTTAAAACAATCACAATTGTTTGCCTACCTGCAATGTATGGATTGTTAAGATAAACAGGGTGGGAACTTGACCTACCCATTCATATCTTTCATGTGAATAATGAAGGAAGTGATTCATTGACAACCTGTAAAACCTTGCCCGGGAACACAGCTCAGTATTGCATCATGCAACATTTGAAAACAGTGTCCCAGGAAACAGTTTGGAAATTCATCCCTATCACTTTCTCTTATTGGTTTAAATGTTTGTTTGTGTTAATGATAGCAACAAGCAACGCAGTTCAAGTTTCACTGGTGGTGGAGGGCTTGAGGAAGGTGTCTTCACTCTCATTTTCCAGGCAAGGGAAGGGAGGCTCACAGACCATGTGATCCATGGTTTGGCCAGGGTTACATCAGCCAGAAATGGGAGAGCCAGGAATTATTTATTAAATCTACTTCTACCTAGGAAGCAGAAGGGCATGGATAGTTGAATCTGATCTCTTAAAAAAAAATCTTGGTTTTCTGATCTGGAGAATGAATGGAGTATCACATGGCCTCATTATAAAAATTAAACAAGGTCATATATGTAAAACTTTTAAGTCAGTATTTACACACACTCTCTCACACACACAGTTGATCATGTGCTTATTCCATTTGGCTTCAGGTCTTTTCTCTCGTGATCACACTCACAGTCTTATGGTTGTAGACTTAATTTATATTTCAGAATTTATGCCCAATTTCTTATATTGTCATCGATTAAGGTATTTGTAAATTAAATCTGCAATATAATGATTTCTCTGGGGCTTAATTAAAGCAAATTTCTTCTTTTGGTATTTCCGCTGCTAATCTCTTTGCCCACTTTGGCACAAAAGACCAAAAGTATTTTGCGATTAAGATGAGCCTACGGTTTGCTGAATCACACCATTGTAGAGTCAGAATAAAGTTATCACCCACCTGCCAGGTAACACATGTACAGAGGCAATGAGCTGCAGGCATAAGCAACATCACAAAAATGCATTTATCTGCCAACACATTTATGTAAGAGATTACACTGTGGGTCAGGAATTTCCTGCTGGGTGCCATTTTTTTTTCCTAGGGAACTTTTCAGTAGCTTGTAACAGGCTCTTGTACTTCCTCCTCAGACCTGGCTGTTATCAGCTCCATTCAGATATCCCTTCCTGCACAGTTTGGAGTGTTTTGTTGCACTTCTGAATGGGCGTGCCTACCTTTTAATGGTTTAGATCATGGAAGACTCATCATTTTTGCTTCTTCACACATAAGATTGTTGTAAGGATTTTTCTCTTTTCAACCCTATATGAGTTCTTTAAACGTCAAGGGAAAGGTTGCTATCAAACCAAATGCCACACGTACATTTTATAAGAAGTCATTTCCTACTAAAATAATACGCAAAGGTAACAACTGAGGGAATCCAGAGAAGTGAGGAAACAAATTTGAGTACACAGGTTAACTACACAGGTATTTCCAAGCAAGGCACTGTGGAAATACCATAGGATGTGGAGCTAACTGAAATTCTAGTCCAAATGAGCTTGGGTAGGCTTCTTAGACATTCACAGTTCATTTTCTTCAGCTGTAGAAATGGCCACCCATCAATGTTTCTAATCTGGGGTTTATTTTGCTAGGATTAATGTGGTGTTGTAAAGTCCTAGTTTATAGATGTGGTATAAAACTTTACTCATGCAGTCTTATTCCAGTGTACTCAGACGTGTAAATTAGACTTGGTTACTTCAAGGTTTGTTCTGATATTAACTAGAAGTCATGTGTAGATGTAATGTTTTTGAGCTTTTGCATGGAGAACCATTCTCCTGTGTTTTTAAAATTAGTAGCAGATTTAATGAATTACTTAACCTTGTAAACATGATCCAGTTGAAATGTTTTCTATCAATTTCATTACAACAATCTGACAGTAAAGAGAAAAATTGTATTTTCTCAAAATAACTCCTGCATCAATTCCGTGTAATGCTCAATTGTGTCTTAGCAGGGGTTTTAACTCATCTCAGTTAAAATTTCTGACATATTCTACAGGCCAAAACACTAAAACAAATATACTATGATTCCTCCCCACTGTCGCCCCTGGCTACGAAAATGGAGTTAACTTCTAGAAATGCAAATGTGGGTAAATAGACTTGACTATAATACTTCATTGTATTCATGGAGAAAAGAAAGTAAACTGGAAATGTCCAAGTTTGGAAATTATTACTATTTCTATAGGTGATAATATGAACTATTTGGTAAAATTATGAGCTCAGTTATAATGCTTTTAGAAACGATAAGAGAATCTATTTTTCAATTTTTGACAAATTGTCTTCTTAATTATAGGCATATTATAATTAATATATCTAAGTCTCAATAACTTTCTTAGCCAAAATTACCATTCATTATTTACTTTAAGTTCTACTAGGGACTGAACTCAAGATCTTGCACATGCCAGACAAGCACTCTGCCAGCTGAGCCATATCCTCAGCTCTTAAAATTACCACGTAGAAGTCTAAGGGAAAATAGAATTTCCTTGTCACAGAATATAAACTGCCTGAAGGCAGAGGCCATTTTTGTTTATAGCTCTTAGAACAAACAGCACCTGGTACATAGTAGACAGAATTAAACATTAATCAAATAAATGAAAAAGTAAAAAAATTATTAGAAATAATCTTAATATGCGATACACAGGCCCTTAGTGAAAAAATTATTTAATTATTAAAAATTATTGAGGAACATAAAAAAGCCTTAAATAAATAACTGAGTTTTTTATTTGCAAGCAGAGAGAAAAGAGAGAGAGAGAGAAAGAAAGAAAGAGAGAGGGGGAGACAGAGAATGGGTACACCAGGGCCTCTAGCCACTGCAGACAGACTCCAAATGCATGTGGGTACTGGGGAATTGAACACAGGTCGTTAGGCTTTGTAGCAAGCTCCTTAACCATGAAGCCATCTCTTCAGCCCAATAACTGATTCTTTTTTTTTATTTTTGGTTTTTCGAGGTAGGGTCTCACTCTAGCCCAGGCTGACCTGGAATTTACTATGTAGTCTCAGGCTGGCCTCAAACTCACGGCAATCCTCCTACCTTGGCCTCCCCAGTGCTGGGATTAAAGACGTGTGTGCCACCACGCCCGGCTCAAGAATTCTTATGAGTAAGGTTGGAAGTAAGTAACCCAGGAGGCTAGCCGGGCATGTAGCTCAGTGATGGAGTGCTTGCTTACTTAGGTTGATTCCCCCTGGACTGCAACAAATGAATGAACAAACCAACACTACAGAAGTTCAACAATGTGGTCTTAGCTCCAAAGAGACACAGAGAGATGGAACAAAAAATATTGAGTACAGAAGCCTGTCAAATATAGGTGAAAGTTAGCATGTCTAAGGTGGTCAAGACGATGGACTGTTCATAAATGGCACTGGAACAATGGCTAGCCATTTGGGTGAATGCAAGGTAAGTTTAGATCTTACCTCATGCAACCAAAAATTATGAATGAATAAAAAAATTTTCTTGCTAAGAAACATACATTAAATTGTTGGGATAACATTAAAGTAATTTTTAGAAAAACCTTACATTCTTTGACTAAAGAAGGCTTCCTAAAGCATGATAATAGAGCCAGAAAATAAACAAGCATCTCCAGATGTGATCTGATCATATACAATTTCAAGGTAAATGTTCTGGGTGTGTAATTCAGGAGTAGAGCTGCATCTGGGCCAACGATGCAATTTCTTTACCCACTGCATTAGCTACTGAGCTTGAGGAGGATCAGCCATGAGAGACAAAGGGGTAGGGGAGGGAAGAAAAAGCTTCTATGAACCTGTGTAGAATCTAATAGAAACGTTGGCCAGTCCATTCAGAAAAATGTCCATCCACAGCTGTGCTGTATTTTTCACTTGTAGTATTAGATATGACAATAGTGTGTGGATCACAGGTCAAGAACCTTATGTGAGTTTTTAATTTTTCTCCTCAGGGCCGGGAAAGTGCTCTACCACTGAGCTATGGTCTCAGCCCCTTTACTGAAGCATTTGAATGTGAGTGACTTAGGACTTCAGGTTCACTATAGAGTTTCAGATCAAAATCACTTCCTATTTATAAAATGTTTGATAAAAATCCTGTTCCACAGTTTCATTTAAGCTTCCCAACCTCCTGATATAAATACAAGATATCTTATTTCAATTTTAACATCTAAGAGAGTCAAGGGCTCAGAGAGATTACATGATTTGTCCAAAGCCTCTCTGACCCAAGGGTTTGCACTCGGATTCAAGTCCTGCTCTTCTGACCTTAAATTTAATTCTCTGCAGCTTCTGTTCTAATGGACAGCTGTATGCTTCAGCTTTGGGACTCTCCCACGTTGAGTAGCTGTGCTTGTCTGCACAATGGTTTACGGTCAGATTCTTGTGTCATTGAGGAACAATACTCAAGCCTGCATAGAGCAGTTATTTAGTAGATGCTTGTTGACAACATTTAAACTTTACAGTGAATCTTGGCATTACTATGCTCTACCATTATACTACTTATCTGCATGATGTCAAGATTTAGGGACATGGCTAATTTGATCAAATCAGTTACCTGGTAAATCATTGCTTTAATGTTTTTTACTCCTTGAATTACATGAAAAAGTAAATATAACAAACATTTGATGTGCGTATTTAAAAATCGATATTTTCCTTTGTGTGTGTGCAGATGCAAGGTGCAAACATGTGGAGCCCAGAGGCAGATGTTGGGTATCATCTGTCACTCTTCTGCCTTATTTCTCTGAGAAAGAGTCTCACTGAACCAGAATCTCTGTTTTCTGGTGAAATTGATTAACCAGCCTCTGTGATTTTTCTGTCTTGTCCTCCCTCAGTGCTGGGGTAATAGACATGTGTGGCCAAACTAAACTTCTTATGTGGGTGCTGGGGATTGAACTCAGATCCTCAGGCTTGTACACCGAGTGTTCTTACCCACTGAGCAATCTCTCCAGCCCCTGAGGATGGGTGTTTGTATAACTTTACTACTGCAGTGTTTTCATATCAAGTATTGTTTGTGAGAAACATTAGGGGTAACGACGAGAAAACACCACAGAGAAGAGTCTAGAGGCTCATCACAAAGGTACCAGCAACACCATTTGTCCTTCCAGCAAAGCAAAGCAATGCTTCTGTTTGCATACTTGTGACCTCTTTTAACTTAGTGACGTCAGCCGGGGCATGCCTGCTGGATGTGTATCCATGTATTTCCAAAGTACACAAAATTCCCTGTTACGGAAGAACATTTTTCACAGAAATCCATGGCACAAGAGCATTCCTTTGGAAAGCTATCTTATTGGCCTTGTGGTTTAGGATTATTGGAGTCATTCATTGATTGGCAGTTCATCTGGGGGAGGAGGGCAGAAAGAAACCTGAAGGGAGGCAGAGGGGTAGATGCTGGCCTATCTGGGAATCAGAGCCCTAGAATTGCTGGAAGGATATGGAAGCTGCTCCCTGGTTTTCCAGGGGTCTGAGCCATGTACTCTGCACATGGAGCCTCTCATTAATCTCCTAAGGAGGGGCAAATAAACTTAAACTACCAGGAAGCTGGTTCAGAGAGGTTGTGTAAATAATTCAAGATGACACTGCTTTTAAACAGCAGAGTCAGGCCTTGAACTCAGGAACAGTCAGTCCCCACACCTATGGACTTTTGCCACAGTGTCTACGGTCATCTAAGCAATATGGACGTTATAGTAATCTCTCCCCATTTGGTTTTTGGTTAACTGCCCAGACTTCTTTAAAACACAAGTGCCACATGCTTTGGTTTATTTTTATTCAGAGATAAGAAGAGCACAGAGAGGTGTGGGTCCTTTTATGGTTTGTTGAAATGTACTCTGTATTTACTACTTGCTGGGTGTCAGAACCACCTTATTAGCTGAAAACAGAAGCACTAATTCATGTGTAGGACCTGAATAATGTATACTGCGTAAATTTCTAGTTTTTCCTTTGGAGTGTGGCCATTTGTATTTGTCTTTTGTTCCGTGGTTTTTAGGAGTCGGACATTTCCAGTATTAAAATCAATGAACTGCTGCATATGACTTTCTACATTGTCTGAGAGAAAAAAATGTGAACTTTGGGACAGTGCCAAGGGATGTGGGATTTCAACTACAGTCATGTGTCCCTGTGGGCGGAGTCACAGCAGCCTGAAGGTGTGGAAAGAAGACCTTGCTGTGATCATTTACCTCTTGGTGATGTCTACCACTGGGAATTCTGGGAATGCTAAAGCAGGTTTTTTTTTTTTTTTTTTTTTTTTTTGAGACAAGGTCTCATGTAGTCCAAGCTGGCCTGGAACTTGCTATGTATCTGAGAATGACCTTTAACTTCTGATCCTCCTGCCTCCATCTCCAAATCCTTGGGAATACAGGTATGAGCCACCATGATTGGCTTAAAATTTTTTTTTCTGCAAAAGAAAATATTTTATAAAATTGGAAATTTTATTACGGTATCACCACTATAATATAATCATTTATTTATCAAATATGATCTGGTAGCAGATATGGGAAATACAACCACTTCATCATTATTTCTGCTTTCAGGGAATCTGTGACTCAGAGGAGAAGACAATATAGAAATAAATTGCAGTGCAGGACCTCATGCAAGCATGGAGGAGAGGTGTTGGTGTCACCAGAGGTTTCAGGGGAAATATTCCAGGGGAGGAATCATCTATTCTGAGCTGGATGGGCCATAATTGGTGGATTATAGAGGGAAATGAAAGGGATCACTTGTTCAAAAGCTATGGAGAGAGGCTCGGGATGATTGATTGCTTAACAGGTAAAGGCATTTGTTTGCAAAACCTGCCAGTCTTGGTTTGATTCCCTATCACCCATGTAAAGCCAGACGCACAAAGGTGGAGCATGTGCCTGGAGTTTGTTTGTAGTGTGGCAGGAGACCCTGGAGTGTCCTTTCTCTCTCCTCTCTCTTAAATAAATAATTAAATAAAAACGATGAAGACTTTCAAAATGGCAGCCACCAAACATGATAGCAAGCTCCAGCACTGGTGACTACTTCCTTCCACTTAAGACGTCAACACCCGTGATGGGAAATTTCCACACATTTAACAGAATGAACTCAGCCTTGGTGCTATGTTATTTTATCTTATTTTCTTTTTATATTTTGAAGCATTATCATAATCTAATTAAAACCCATGGGCTTAGGAGAAAATACATTTGGAGAAGCCATAGCGTTTTAATGCTTCTTTGGGAATATTTACCATTTATTGCATTTCCCACAGAGCAGGCAAGTTTCGGGGAATTTCAGGAAATGCTTACTTCTTTCTGCAGCAGCAGCCTGGACCTCTGAAAATAATAAATCACGTAAGTGATAAACACAAGCGTTAGTATGCTGGGAATACAGAAACCCCACTTTCTGACTACAAAGAACCAGAACCCATGGCACCATGGGATATGGCATTACTGTCACATCCATTCACTGCCTGCTAAGAGTCTACCCACCCTTCCACTGACACCAGGTTTGGGTGTATGACTTACTTTAGCCAATGGAGTGACAAGAAGCAATGCAGGTCAAGACCAAGCAGAATTTCAGGGCAGAAAGTTTAAGGGCCATGGCTTTTGACTCTATTTAACTCCTTGTCCCAAGACCAGAATGTCACCCAGAGGAGTGGCTGGGCTCCTGCAGCTCAATGAGAGCCGGGCAGCAGGGTCTCACTCATCATGGCAATGTTCTCAAGGACATTCAGTGACCACACTCCCCTAATTCCCATGGTTATTCAGTTTCTTCCCGAAGATATGCTGAGTTCTGCAGACAGTGCTGGATCTGCTGGGAAATCAAGCTGAATCCTTGAGGCAGGAGAGGGTCTGATGTCAACACCCCCAGCCCTGGCCACTTGGCTCAGCAGTTTGCTGTCTGCTTGAGCTTGGACACATTTCCCCATCTGTAAACTTGGAGCAGGACCATGGACCTCCTAAGACTGTGAGGACAGAATTAGTTCCTGCCCTTCTCTTTTATATCCATTCTCCTTTCCTGTTCAGCTCTTCTCCCTCTGATTCAGTTAGCTTCTGTGTGCGTGTCTGTGTGTGTGTACTTTGTCATTCTTCATATAAAAGAAATGGAGGGAGAGAAGGAAAGAGAGAGAGGCAATGAGTAGACAGCTCAGTAGAACACCTTACCTAGTGTGAGTTTAATCTTCAGTACCCAGCCCCAACAAAAAACAAAACAAAACAAAAAAACCAAAATGAAAAACAAAAGCAAACAAACAAACAAAAACTTCAAAAAAAAAAAACAAATAAAAAATAATCTAGGGCTGGAGAGATAGCGTAGCAGTAAGGTGTTTGCCTACAAAGCAGAAGGACCAGAGTTGGTTCCCCAGTACCCATGTAAAGCCAGATGCACAAGGTGGTGCGTGTGTCTGGAGTTCGTTTGCAGTGGCTGGAGGCCCTGGTGCTCATTCTCTCTGTCTGTCTGTCTGTCTGTCTGTCTGTCTATGTAAAATAAATAAATAAAACTTTCCCCAGACATATACATCTTAAAAAATATAATAATCTAACTGAAAACAGTGTGTTTGTAAATTCCTGCTTGGTATTTCTTTCCAAGTATCTATTCCCTTATCTCTCTCTGGTGAAAATCACTGTCTCATATATGGTATGTTTTTATCTAGATGTTTCATATAATTTATTAAATGTATACCTTATGCTAGTATGCACTCTTGGATAAATATGCATAAGTAGACATAAATGAAACAACATGTGTAATTATATACTTTACAAAGGACTAATTTAGGATCAAAGAAATTACTGAAAGCCGGGCATGGTGGCAACATGCCATGGGAGGTTCCAGTAGGAAGATGGTGAATTTGAGGACAACCTGGGTTGCATACACCTTACCTCAAAAAGAAAAAAAAACAGAACAAAAATGGAAATTAGTACAACATACTGTTTATTGAAAAGATAGTGGTGGGACTTGGGAGATGGCTTAGTGGGTAGAGTGCTTGCTTTTCAAGCGTGAGGACCTGAGTGCAGATCCCCAGCACCCAGAGACAAGCTGGACGTGGTAACAGATCCTGTAGTTCTAGCACAGCGGAGGCAGGGACAAGAAATCCAGGGGCTCACTGGCTAACTAGTGACTTCTAGGTCCAAGGAATAAAATGGAAAGTGATTGAGGATACCTCATGTGGACCTCTGGCCTCCACACACAACTCCATAAAATATAAATATAAATATATACCATGCCCACACACACTCGTATATAATGGTGGGTAAAAGCAATCTCACTTCTCCCTATGACATTTTGAACTCCTCATGCCAACTGTCCTCATTGTCTTTACACCAGGTACCATACTAGGAACTAGAACCCAAAGGGAACAAGACAGAAAGGGCCTGTCCTCTTTTATCTTGACTCCTAGGGGAAGGTAGAAAATCAAAAAACTTTAAGCAAATAAATATAGTAACAAGCCTCAAATGCATTAAATAAGGATCTGCCAGAGAACTCTGCGATTGAATGGATGAGAAAAATGGTCAAGTTGTAACTATTTTAAGGAAAGGAAGTAGTAATCTAAAATATATAAAGAACTGCAAAAGTTCAACACCAAAAACTTTATCTAGTGAACCTGATGGGAATCTAAGTAACCTACGGTATGTTTATATACTAAAGTTCTCAGTAAAAATTATAAAAATAAAAAAAGAAATAAGAAAAATCTTTAAAAATCATCCAATGACAATAAATGGGCTAAATGACCTGAATAGTTTGCAAAAGAACTACAAATAGCCATCAGATACTTGAATCAAATGTTCAACAACCTTAGCCATTTGGAAAATGCAAATTAAAATTGCTTGGAGATTCCCTCTCACCCCAGTCAGAATGAGAAAGAGGACCTTATTTACTGTTGGTGGGAGTGCAAACTGATACAGCCACTATGGAAGTCAGTGTGGGTATTCCTCAAAACATTCAAAGTAGAACTGCCATAAGGCTGTATACAATCACCTCCTTTCAGAGTCCTTGGAACTAATGCCCGGATCCCAATCTTTGCAGCTCACCAGCCCCAGGATCCCTTTCTCTGATGGAAGGGGCCTGTGGTGCACCTCTGCCTTGAGGGGAAGGAGCTCAGAGGGAAGGAAGAAGCTGCTGGAGGAAGGCAGCACTTTAAGCTGCCTGGATGATGTATCTGTAACAGAATGTAGTTTCAGAGGGCAGAGCCACTCTGGAACCTGCCTTGGGAATAACTCACTTTCAAGTCACAAGATCAGTCATGTAAGGTTCTAGAACTACTGATAGTCACCTGGTGGCACAGGTTCAGAAAGCGATTCAGAATGTCTCTTTCCTTGGGCATGAATGCTCATTACCTGAAAGTGACTTAGCCCGACTTTTATGGAAATCTTAAGTATGACCAAATGATCCTCTTTAAAACCCAAAGACTTCATGCTCATGAGCATCAACCACATGGAAGGAGAGAGGAGGACTCCTGCCGGGACCAAACGACATTGCTGCACTCATTTCTGGTGAGAACTTACTTCTAGGCAACTGTCTGTCATATCCTGGCTGTGTGCTTAAACTATCCCAAGACAGCATAGCAACAGGGGGCACATCTCACTGTAATGCCACTGACTATAAACAGCCTCTGACCAAACGAAAGTCATGTGATCAGAAGTCCTACCTTGCCAACTGGGAAAGCTGAGTCCTGCTTAGACAGGGTCATGATTCAGATGCATGAAATAGCAAGGTGGTAGAGGACCCAGCCAGCCTTTCCCTCAAACTTCCCTCCTCACACCCCCATCTGATGTCTGAGATGCCAGGCTCTGTGCCTCACCAACGTGGGGAGACATTTAAACTTGAACTTGTCCTCAACAAGTGTGTGGTTTAACAAGGGAAGAAGATGCATGAATAGTTGACTTGTGGTGGGTTTGGGGAACACAAGAACCATCCCCTCCTCTTCCTGGCCAAGCAGAGTAGGAGATGAGAGACGAATCCTGAAGAATGAAGAATGAGCGTGGATGTTGGTCAGGCATGGAGGGCATGTTCTCAGAAGTGTGAGGCAGAGGAAAGGAAGAATAGGACCTTAAAATGCTTATTTCAATTTAAATGGAAGTGCATCAATACTGGTGCCTCATTACTGGCAGAGTTATTTGTTTTCCAGGCCTTGGCTTTGTGCTAGCTTCTCCCGTGGAGACTTTTTTTTTTCATTTTAATTTTTTTATTGTCCATAATGAGTTACAACATTTATTTATTGGGCAAACAATGAGTTGTTATCCCCAATTCCCCACTGCCCTCCCCTCCCTCCTCAACTGGATAACCTCCTCCATGGGTCGTCTGGATCAGTCCTTGTGACAGGGGACCATGGATCGACTAGTAATCAGCCAGTTTCTCCTGTCCGTACCTCTGGATAGTCTCCCCCACCACGGCTCTCACAATCTTTCCGCCCCCTCTTCCGCATAGTTCCCTGAGTCGTGGTGGATGAGTAGTAAGTTTGCTTTAAGGTTGTGAGCATAGGGGTCTTTGTGTCGAAAATCGTTGGTTTCTGTTCCACTGGCTAATCCTGTGTTGATTTAATGGCTGTGGCAGTGGGCTCCTTGTTCATCTCGTCATTCTCTGCGGAGTTCCTTTGGATCCTCCATTGTATGGCTGTGGTGGCCCCTCTCTTGCCAGAATCTCAGCTATCGGCCTACGGTCGGTTGGTAGGATTAGGTGAGCCCCAGCACTCTCGCTGCCCATGGAGACTTTTCAAAAGTATAGATGCTTGGCTCTTCTGGTCAGGAGTTCTACATGGGAGGTGTTGGAATAGGGGCCAGACATCTGCATTTTACGTGGGGGCTGTGGGTGAGTCTGACCCACAATCTTAAGGAAGCAATTGGTGGACATGGCTAATAGTTAAAAATATGATACTTTTCAAAAGGGACCAATGCTAATCACATGATTATTACCTCTTTGGGGGAAAAATTCCTCAAGTTTATTTGATCCATTTGCCAAAACAGAGAGAAGAGAAACAGAGAGAGAAATGACCCTGAACATGTTTGTCATTGCTTCTCTTTATTCTATAATGTACATGATCAAAGCCAGTTTTGAATGCGTGTGTGTGTGTGTGTGTGTGTGTGTGTGTGTGTGTGTGTGTGTCCACATGCCATGATGCGTTTGTGGAGGTCAGAGGACAAGTTTTGGATGTTGGGCCTCACCTTCCATCTCATTTGAGGCAGGGTCTCACATTGTTCACAGCTGCTTTCAACAAGGTAACTGGTCCCTGAGCTTCCAGCAGATTCTCCTGTCTCCACCTCCCTTCTGGTCCATTAGGTATGGCTGGGATTACAGTCACAGCATCAGGCTTTTTATGGGGTGCTGGGGTTCCAAGCTCATGCTTGCTTACTTTATTCAGCTCCTCAGTCTTCAGTGCCTTTTTTGTTTTGTTTTGTTTTTGTGAGATGAATGAGATAGGGAATAACTTTGTAATCCAAACTGGCTTTGAACTCACAATCCTCCTGCTTCCCAAATACTAGGATTACAAGGAGAAGCCACATGCCCATGAAGCTGCATTTTGAAACATTTCCTAGAAGTGTGACTGGATTCAGTGCAACTCTGACCTAATTTCCATGAGGCCCTATTACATGTTGAGAATTTTGTTGGGCTATGACTTATCTTCTTAGTGGAGGAAACCAAGCTATAAATGGAGAATTTACAAAGATATTGTGAGCCAGCTTAGAAAATAGAAACTAGAAATAGAATCATTTAGAAATGATGGTTTAATAAAAGTACTTCTACTTTTATTAAGTATATCCAATGCTGAGGAAGACCGTGGTGACGTGGCAGCTTGTGTATACATGTTCATGGATTTTACTCACTCAACTTCTGGGAAGTATCTTAAGGAGGCACTTACTAAAAGTAACATAGAAAGCAATTGCACAATTATTAATCATTAAGGAAGTGATAGGTAAATTATTGAATAATGACTTCATTAAATGTTTAACTCTAGAAACTTATCATTACAAAGTCTTTGTAGGAGCAAGTAAAATGCTGGTGAGAAAAAGTCCAATGTAATCCATGCCAATAGATGAAAGCCATTCAGTAACGTGGGGAGTGGGAGGAAGATAGAATAGGCATGATTTGGAGGAGCAGAGTTCTGAGTAGGTTTTCCTCGGTGGCTGTGGTAGACCAGTGTTGTTCTGGACTCACCAGCATCCCTCCCTGAGAGGAAAAGAAACCTTTCCCATCTGGCCAGTGGGCGTGGAGGCCATTTGTCTGGAGTTATTGATGACTTTGGCCTTTAGGCGGCTGCTGAAAGGACTTGCCTGCAGCAGGAGGCAATAAAACTCAAGAGATAGACCAAGAGTCAGAGAAGTGGGTAGGTTGACAGACCCACTTGAAGGCAGCTTTGAAGTCCCTGAGACAAACCTCTAAATTTGACATTTATAGGAGCCTTTAAAGATCTCTTTTATAGACTAGCTTACTTTGTGTGAGTTACTTGCAGTTCAAGGAATTTGGACAATAGATTATTTAAATTTTAAAAATATTTTTAAAGCTTAGAGAGATTTTATTAGATTGCAGATAGAATTTAAGAGAAGCAAGGAAGGCAAAGCTGCTATGTAGCAGGAGGGGTCTCTGGAAATGGACAAGCCCACCTAGATCCAGATTGGGGTCTCTTCTGGGTTCTGGTTGTGGGGACGGGTAGAACTGACCATTCCCTAAGCCAGGTTTCTAAGAAGGGAATGAGGTTTAATCCCTTCAGGAAATGATTTAATTTTTAAATGTTCTTATTCTATTTAAAACCTGCCAAGGTTGTTAATTGTTTGTTTGTTTTTGAAGAAACCGTCTTTATTTTCTGCAGTACTAGAACATTTTGTACTGGGTTGATACGCCACCTGTGAATCATTTCCCATGACATTACCGATAGAATTTTGGTCCCTATTGAATTGTTTCCTGACATGTCCCTCTCTCAGCTCTTCCTGCAACATCAGCCACATTGTCTGTTCCCTCACATCCTGCTTCTCACAAGTCAGCTGGGCAACACTTTGGAAAGGGTAGTCGGAGCCACAGTGTCATTTTAAATCTGTGTAGGGCAGGAATATAGGAAGAACTCAGAATCAATAAGCACACGTTCATTGAGTACCTGCTATTTGCAAGAGAGTAGCACCATGAGGATGAAGGCATATAGGACTTCAGCATGGTTTCATTCATGTCATTCTTCACTTCCTCAAAATGGCTCTCTCTCTTTCTCTCAGTGTACATTCACTACAGGCACAGAGGAAATCTAGGCTGGGGATTCATTTAGTACTTAAGTCTTCCATACTGCTCCATGAGAACAACAGGAAAACAGTAAATTTCTATTGAACTTTTACTCTGTGACATACTAATATACATTAATTTTTTCCATATTTTACCAGATGGAAAATTGAGCTGCAAACTAGAATCTTTAATGTGTCCAAGATGATAGAACCTATAGAGAAATCTGCTCCAAGATGCTACATTTGCACTCAAACCCGATTTAAGAAGTTTTTTGAGGTAGGGTCTCACTCAAACCCAGGCTGACCTAGAACTTGGTCTGTAGACCTTGCTGGCCTTAAACTCATGGTGATCCTCCTACCTCAGCCTCCAGAGTGCTGGGTTTATAGGCCTGGGCCACCACACCTAGCTATGAAAATATTGCTTTTAACTTCTTATTGACAACTTCCATAACTATAGACAACAAGCCATGATAATTCCCTTTCCACCTGCACCTTCCCCCTCTCAAGTCAACCCTCCATCGCATTTACTCTCTATCTCTCTCAATTAGTCTCGATTTTGTTTTGATGTAATCATCTTTTTGAAAATATTTCTTATTAAATTAAACCTTGGCCATGAAGTATATAGCTATCTGGCCAATAGAGATAAAGAGACATTCCTTTCACAACTTGTCATATGGACTTGCAGCTGTAGAGAAAAAAAAAAGTTTATGATATTTATTTGAGGATCTCAAAGAACCACCAGTGCTAACCTAATGAAGCAGCCCACTGGTTTTCACGATTTCATAATTCTGAATTCATCTATTCCTGCCCTAAACAGATTTAAATTCCCACTGTGGCTCAGGCTATCCTTTCCAGTGTTAGGAATAACTAGAATGAGTGGAGGTGTTCCAGGTGGTCTGAGGACAAGCCCAACATGCGACAACATCATTTACAAATGTATTTTCCAGAGAAAAATGTTCTTAAACAAACAAATCATTCATTCAAGCATCTGTTCAACAGACTATCACCAGACTATATGCTGTTAAACAATTTTTAGAGAAAAATTTCAAACTGGTAAAGGCAGATGGAAAAGAAACAAGCCCTGTAACAAAAGCACTCTAAGGCAGTGTGAGAATGCCAAGAGGTTGAGGGAAGGGGAGGAAATTGTTATGAAACTGTTGACGAGATAATCAAGTGCTGGAAAACAGACAGCAATTCTTCAGTAGACTGGGGCTTGGAGACGAGTGCAGCAAATGTAAGAAAAGGTTTGGAGAGGCTGCTAAACTCACTTAAGGGGTCTTGAGGATTGTTGGTGGCTCTAAGTATAGGACTAGAAAGAAATGTACCAACCAAGGTGAAGCGTTAGGACTTCTAGTTCAGGGCTATATAAACTCTTTTGGTTACATACACTTAACAGTAAAAATACCTTAGGCATGGCCTCTTTAAGCATGTGTTATTTAATCATTATATGGATATGTATTTGTTGGTATAAATGTATATTATCAGGTTATTTCTTACATACCTAATAAATATGTATAAATGAGATTAAATAGATAAAAATTATATATTTATTTAAATCCTATATTATCACACCAGAGATTTTAGATTCTTTTCTAAAAAGAATTGCTGGTAGTCGGATTATATTTTTTATTGTATTCATTTCTCTTAAGGGGGAAATTATAAAGAAACAAAAAGATTCCAGATGAATGTATCCAGAAATAAAAGTTGATTCTTTTTTTTTTAACTTTTTTTTTCCTTTTTTTGTCCATAATGAGTTACATTGTTTAGTGGGCCAACAATGAGTTGTTATCCCCAATTCCCCGTTGTCCCCCTTCCCCATCCCCAGTCAGCTGGATATCCTCCTAAAAGTTGATTCTTTAAAAAAAAATTAGAGATACATCTTTATTTTTGTTCCATAAGGATTTTATTAAATATTAGAATGAGCAATATGTTTAGAAATACTTATAAATATTTTAAAACTTTGATTTGTTACTCTGTGATAGAATATTTTTAAGGACTAGCTGTCAGTTGTTGTATTCTGATTTCAATTTTTTTTCTAATTTTTATTTTATTTGCACCATGAAACTTCACAAGGAGATATAGTTCCATTAAAGGAATTTTTGTTGGCAGGACTAACAAAATCATACAGTTATTGTTTAAAATATGAAGCATGATACACTATTTTTTCTTTAAATTTAATTAGCAGCTTCCCATCTTTCTACTGTCATTCATCATTCTTATAAAGTGTATTTTTAGCCACTGGTTCAAGTCTACGAATAGTGTTCATCTGGAATGTATAAAAAAAGATTAGGAAATTTTGTTTCTAGTTGTTTTTGTAAACATGCAAAAACAAGATTAAAAGAAGCAGAAATGTATTATTTACAGGTACCAGCTCAATGGTAGGAAAACATTTCTCCAACCATTTGAGTTGTCTCCTGCCGAATAACAAGTTATCCCCCAAATTAGTGTCAGAACACCAGGTGTTTGTTGGTCACAGTTTCTGTGGGCCAGGATTCCAGGAATGGCTCAGCTGTGCTCTTTTCACTCAGTTGGGGAGGGGGCTAGGCTTCCAGTCAGCTCAAGGCTAGACTAGGGGAGGACCCACTCCCAGGTTCACTACTAGGCCTCAGGTTGTTGCTGGCTGTTTGTCAGAGAGCACTTTCTTGCCACCGGGTTTCTGCATAAAGAGAGAGTGAAAGAGGATGAATAAGATGGCCTTCATGATCCTGATGCAAAATCTTTTCAGAGGTAGATCACACTCAAGAGAAAGCGCATGGGCACAGGGAGAGGGGATCAGTGGGGCTATCTCAGAGGCTGCCTACTGTCCCCATCTTTAAACATCCAAGTTTATTTAAAGAAGCAGTTATTTTCTTCTTTTATTGAGAACTTTGATATATAAGCATAGTAATTTGTTCATATTCCTGTCTCTTTATCCATTTTTTGTCCTCTCTCCCCTGTCCTTCATCTCTTCTTCCAAGGTTGTCCTTTCTTTGTTTTGGAGTTTCATTCCTCTTGTCTTTGTCCACCTCCCTGTCAAAGTGTCAGTGGGCTCAGAATGGTCTTGTAGGGGTATCACTAACCACTGTGGGTTCATGTATGCTTTTGCACCCTGTGGCTCTTACATTCTTTCTGTCCCTCTTCCACAATGTTCCCTGAGCCTTGAAGGGTATGATAGAAATCTCCTTTAGTGTTGAGCTCTCATCAGCTTATTATTTTATGCTTTGATGAATTTGAGTCTCCTCAGTGTCTATCCTCATCTCTGTAGGGAAGGTTCTCTGGGTAGCAGTAATAGCGGCAGGCATATCCATTCTGACACTTCCTCTGCAATGTTCCTTAAGCCTGGCAGGTGTGATAGAGAAGACTTGTCCAGTGTGAAGCCCTGGGCTTGCTTTCTCTCTCTCCCCCCCCCCCAGGTAGGGTCTCGCTCTAGCCCAGGCTGACCTGGAATTCACTATGTAGTCTCAGGGTGGCCTTGAACTCATGACAATCCTCCTACCTCTGCCTCCCGAGTGCTGGGATTAAAGGCACGCGCCACTACGCCCGGCAGCTTCTCTTCTTGTTGCCATTTTGATGAGTCTTGGGTCGCCTTGATATTTGCTGCCACCTGTAAAAAGAAGGGAGAAGCAGTTACTTTCTCATTCACCATGAAGATATCATCTTTGGGCTGGGGAGAGATGGCTGTGCAGTTGGGGCACTTCCCTGCAGAGCCTGGAGACCAGGATTCCATTCCCCAGTGCCCACGTGAAGCCAGATGCAGGAAGTGGCACATGTATCTGGAGTGCATTTGCAAGGGCTGGAGGCCCTGGCACACCCATTCTCTCTGTCTCTCTTCTTTTTAAAAAATATTTTATTTATTCATTTTCAAGCAGAGAGATGATAGATGATAGATAGATAGATAGATAGATAGATATAGATAGAGAGTGAGAGAGAGCACCAGGGCCACAACCTTGTGGGTCAGGCACTGGGGAATTGAACCCTGGGCCTTAGGCACTGGAGGCAAGTGCCCTAACTGCTGAGCCATCTCTCCAGCCCTGTCTGTCTCTCTTCTACCTATTAGCAAGCAGAGGGAGATAGGGAAACAGAGAATGGTCACAACAGAACCTTCAGCTGTTGCAAACGAACTCCAGATGCATGCTCTACTGTGCATCTGGCTTTACATGGGTACTGGGGAATCAAACCTGGGTTGTTAGGCTTTGCAGACAAGCCCCTTAACAACTGAGCCATCTCTCCAACCCAAAATAAAATTTTTAAAAAGGGGGAAAAAAGAAATCTTTATCTCAAAGAGGCATATTAAGCATATTTATTTTTCTGACAATATTTTCATCATCCTGGCAGCCACTAGTCACCTTAGTTTGAGAAGTTTTAAAGTATTTTGTTATCAAATAGCTAATCCACCAGTATGGGGTATAAACTTTTTCATCTAACTTAGAAGAATTAAAAAAAATCTGCTTTCTAAAGGGCTTACTTGTATGAAATTAATCATGTATGGTGCCTGCTAGTAGTTCATTACAACCTACTGAAAGGGAAGAAATGAGAGAACCTGTCAGATGTTCCTGATGAAGCCCCCAGATGTTTTCCTCAAGGGAAACTTGGCTCTATCAGTGAAGAACAGATAGGACAGTGTCATCTCATGCATTCAACATGACTATACTTAAATTCCTTTTTCCTTCTTTGCTTTTGAATTTAGTTTAGATTAAGGCTATGTGAAACTGACTCCTCACCTATGGGATCCTTTGGGGTAGGACTTCTTAGGTGCTTCCCACTCACAACTTTCCTTCCCTTTCTTTGCATACATGTGTGCATGTTTGGATGTGTCTGGGCACATGTGTGTGCTAGTCCATGTGGAAGACAAAGCTTGATATCAGGTGTCCTCCTTAGCTGCTTTCCACTGTATTTGCTGAGGCAGGGCCTCTCACTTGAAGCCGGAGCTCTCCAACTTGACTAATCTACCCTGTCTCTACCTCCTAAACTAAGTACAGGCAAGCCAGCCAGCTCACCTGACATTTATCTGGATACTGGGGACCACCCGAACTCCAGCCCAAATGTTTTATCCACTGAGCCATCACACTAGCTCACATCCCCTTTTGCTTGAGAAAGTTTTGTACAATTTTCAGTACATAGGTGTAAAGTATATAAGCCAAATATTTACTGAAAATAAATCACAAAGAAATAAACTTTGAAACATTCTTTACACTTTTACCACTTACTAAAGATGAAAATAAATTTGCGTGACAAGGAGATGGTGCTTGTTTATTTGCACATAAAGAATGAAGTTTTGGCAGAGGATTTAGTCCAGTAGCATGTAGAGCATCCTCGACATATGTCTGAGGTGACTTTGTCCAGGCTAATGATTAGCCTTCTGTTGCGGTCAGCTTTCTAGTTGCTGCGCAGAGAGAACTATGCAGTACAAAGTGTCAGAAGTATGCTTAAGGCCGTTTCAGAAGTTGTTGGAAATTTTGTCCTAATCCCAGGCTGGCACAATTCACTTATGATTGTTTGATTTAGATTCATGATTTTTAAGAAAGTGATCTGTTTTTATTTTATTTATTTATTTATGAGTGTGAGAGAGAAAGAGGCAGATAGAGAAAATAGGAGAAAATGTCAGGGCCTCCAGCCACTGCAAATAAACTCTGGATGCATGTGTATCTGGCTTTATATGGGTACTGGGGAATTGAACTCTGGTCCTTCTGTTTTGCAGGCAAAGGCCTTAACTATTAAGCCATCTCTCCAGCCTGCTTCATGATTTTCTTAAAAATGAAACTTACTCCAGCAACTCAAAGAGCAATTTTTTGGGGGCACTGGAGAGATGGCTCAGCAGTTAAGGCATTTGGGTTTCTATCTGTGGTACCCACATGAAACCAGATGCACAAAGTGGTGCCCTGCAACTGGAGTTGGTTTCCAGCAGCAAGCAGCTCTGGTGCACCCATTCTCTCTCTCTCTCTCTCTCTCTCTCTCTCTCTCTCTCTCTCTCTCTCTCTCTCTCCTTGCAAATAAATAAATAAATATCTTTAAAAAAGATTTTAAAGTGCTGATGGTGGAGTCTCTCAGTTCTTAAAGAAAAAAGCAATTTTTAAAAATCAAACATTCTAGCACAATACAATCCAAAGATATACTAATTTGATTCTGTGGCGTGATCACAGGAAAATACTACAAGTCTTTGTTTTCTGTAAACATTACACTTTTGTAAAAACACTGCAATTCATAACACAATGTAGGTGGGAATCTGAGGCTGGGCAGCATTGGTTGGCACAGTGTGGCATGATGACACAGTCCAAGCAAAATGCCTGTGCTGTACACTGAACCAAGGCTCCAGTGAAGTCATTCAACGCAGCATGTGTAAGTGTGGCCAGAAACGTCTCGGGTTCCTTATGCATTTGATTTTGAATTCATTTTGGGCTGTTGTATGTTCAGAAAATTTTAAATTTTGCCAAATTTTTCATGACCGCCCCCATTCAGTTATGGGAGGCAGAGTTCAAGAAGCTGTGCTGTAGGGTACATCTTGGAGTCTTCTGCTCTAGCCCAGGGTTGTACACTAACAACAAGGTATAGTGCTTTTGAATTATTCGATTAAAAAGAAAAGTAGGCAGAAAAGGGACCAAAGTTCAAATAAGATATCCAAAAAATAAAACAAGACACGTTAAAAATCACTTTAGGGAATGGACCAACCATGAAAAATTGAAGGAGAAAGTTATAATTTGGATCTGGAATGTTCTTTAAATGCCCATGTGGTAAAGGCTTGCTCATGGCATACTTGGGAGGCAGCAGAACCTTTGGGGGGGGGTCAATCTGAGTGTGTGTGTGTGTGTGTGTGTGGGGTGACCTTGGAGAGGGTGGTGGGATTCTAGCTCTTTGCTGACTCTTTGCTTCATGGCAGCCATGAGGTGAGCCTGTGACCTTGACCACGTGTTCTCACCTTATACCAGGACCTAAAGCAACAGAGCTAATGAACATGGACTGAAGCCTCTGAAACCATGAGTCAGAACAAATCTTTTCTTCTTATAAGTTGTTTCTCTCAGATATTTTGTCACAGTGACAGAAAGCTTACTAACACAGAGGCCATGACAAGATTTAAAATTCAGTGTGCTACGTGGGTAATAGTGTGAAGGGTGGGGAGCAGAGAGCAAGCTGGGTGATGGAGGGAGCCACAGAGGCCAGCTCCCTCAGCAAGGAAAGGGGGCCAGGATCAGGAGGCAGGGTGAGTGGGGAGGAATGAAGCTGTGACTACAGAACAACCAGGCTGTACCACCGTGAACAGAGCATGGGCTAAAAGGACACTTTAGAGAGGAAGCCCGTTTTCATGGGGAAGTCAGAATTCAGAGCCAAAGATGTTCAGGCCTTTGAAACAAAAATAACATTAAAAAACCCTAAATAAGTTTGTTTATTAGTTTATTTAATTCTTCTCAAAGAGGATTCAAACTGGGAAGGGAGAATTTCAGAGATGGGTCATAAATATTCACAAAAACACTTATAATGCAGTAATACACTAAGGGAGTTTGGAAAGGGGCTGTCAGGATACTGGAACTCTCATCAATGTTTTCCAAGTTGGGAGGCACAAATGATTTCAATTCCTCCATTTATCTTCTTTAAGAGAGGCAAGATATTTTAAAGACTCCTCAGGATATATTTAATATGTTTAAATTTATTTATTAATTTATTAAATTTATTTATTTGCAACAGAGAGAGAGAGAAACAGAATAGAGATAGAGTGATTGGGTACGTTAGGGCCTTTAGCCACTGTAAACGAACTCCAGATGCATGTACCACTTTGTGCATCTAGCTTTACCTGAATATTGGGGAATGGAACTCAGGTCATTAGGTTTTGCAGGCAAATACCTTAACCACTAAGTCACCTCTCCAGCCCTTTATGTTTTTGAGACTGAGTCTTGATACATTAGTCCAGACTGGCCTTGAACTCACTATATAGTCCAGGCTGCCCTTAAATTTAGAGTCATCCCATGTCCACCTTCAAGTTCTGGGATCTCGGTTTTTAATTTCTTTCTGTTATTATCAGTATTGCTCTGGTTTGGTCTGGGTGGAGCTATAGCTCCTGACCAGCCTCTTTCTCTCTCAAGCTGCAGTGCCGGGGGCCTCACCTGCCCCTCCACATCCACCGTCTTCTGTAACTTGTTCCTTGTCATGAGGATCTGAGCAAGCTGATGTCTCCTGGCCAGGGCATCTTTGTCCCAGGGGTTTCTCAGGGCTGTGGCTGTGGTTTTTCTGGGACGCAGGAGCAGTGGGCTTCACGCTTGGCAAAGCAGGGAAAGAGAAGCTGTAGCTCTGTTTCAACAAGGGCCCCTTTCAGGCCTTCTTTGGCTTCATGTTTCCCGAGGTACGGACTTGCCCACCCTTCCAGAAACAACACTGTGAGCACGCTGGCCTCTCCCCAGCACTGCTGCGGGGCTGACCCAGCCGGGGCCCCAGCCTGGAACACGGAGTCAGTGTGCGGTGGGAGGGTGTTGAAGTTGGCTCCTTGCTCTGGGGCCACAGTGGTTCTCATGGAGGCGAGCCAGGGCTGCCGGGTGAGCAGGGAGGGAGGTGCCTGTGCCACATCTTTCTGAGTGGCAGGTGTCCCCTGACACAGTGGATTGTTCCCTGGGCTGAACCGACCAGTGGTAATGAAGTGAGGTGTCACACTGAAATTATTTCCAATTTGCTTGTATTTAAATCTCTTGGCACACGGAGGGAGTGGCTTGAGGATCTGGACACATTTGACCTCTATTCGTCCCTGATTCTTAGGGAAGGAACAACAGGCCTGTAACTGGCTGAAGAGGCCAGTTCCAAACTTGTGACTGCTGGGGCTTCTGTGTCTATAAGGATTCTCCTTTCCCCTCTCCCCTTTCCCTACTTCCCTCCCTTCTTCTGTCCCTCCTCCTCCCCACCTCCTCTGTGTGTGGTGCTGAGGCTGGAACCCACTGCCTTGTGTATGCTAGACAAACACTCTGCTACTGTGCTACAGCTCTAGCTCAATTCTGGCTGATTCCTGAGCAAAAACCTCATCTCATTTCAGTGAGGAGTCCAGGCCCAGCTGGACTGTGGACTCTGCTCAGAGACTTATCAATTGTATAAATTAAATATTTTGTGTAAAATAAGTATACTGCTTCTTTTCTCTGAGTCTGTGATCTCTCGACCCTACCCTGCCAATACCTGCTTCATCACCAAGAATTGGAAATGACAGGCAGCTCTAAAATAGTGCTCATCACATTGAGACACTCATCAGATGAGAAATCTCATGTTACTATTGACATTGTCACCTGGGTGGCCAGCAGGGTTTTTGGAAGAGTGAATTCTTGAAAAGGATATGTGTGTGAGGAAGAAGCATGACTCGCTTCATCAACAAATATTTATAAACACATCAGTTGTCAACGTGTGGTGGCTATATTAAACAACCTCGTACAAAAAGCAAAAACGTACACTTTCTAGTCACTAAGAACTCGTCATTACTTTTGGCAAGACTTTGTAAAACCTAAATGTTAAAAATCCAGTTTTGTAGTCTTCTAGATTTTCTTGTTTATTTAACTGTAACTCCCCATGACCCCGAGATGTCTCTGCCTTTCGGTGACCTATAGGAGGTCAGCAGACTGCTTCCAGCCTCTGAAGTTTCATATTTGGCTTTTCGTCTGGGCATTCCTGTTCCCCTTTGTGATGAATGCGAGTAAATGTGAGGGAGACACAACGTGCTGCATGCTGCCTTTTAACCTGACTGATTTCACACTCTTGGCCTCTACGTGCCTGCTGGCTCTATGCTTTTCTGGAAGGCTTTGCACATTCCTTCCCACTTGCTTGAGGGGTCACTTTCTCTGTTACCACCTGATATCTTTGCTTTGCTGTCACTTTTCAGCTCTGAGGCCATCTCTGCCCTCACCCCACTGCCCTTCAGAGCTCTTCCCCTGAACCTCTCCAAGCAGGTGCTCTCTGGCTCCCTCCATCCAGGCATTCTGCCAACACAGGGCCTTGTCCCTGTGAACGTCCTCCCACCCCAACAATGATGTAGGCACATCACTGATGTAGGCTTTATTTAGCCTGACTTGTCTTTGCGTTTCCTTGCTTGTCACCATGTGTTCACCGGCATCTATCCAGTTTCTTCCGAGAGAGCTCAGGAAGATAGGGACCCTGAGTGGTATTACGTGGCCTCACATTACTCTGATGAGACGAAGTCAAGAGACTACAGGTCCAGAGAACTCCTGAGAAGCTCTCTCTAAGGTCCTTCCCTTTGTTTTGTAGTTCAGCTCTAATCCTGGTAGTATGAACTGAAAATTTATTAGACAAGGGCTCTGGATTTGCACAGGAATGTGCACAAGTTTGGACTGGTGGATGACTCACCGACTCTCAGGAATTTAGACGTGATTTGCTAACAGCCTGAGAAATGAGAGAAAAAGTGAGGGAGGGAGGAAGGGAGAGAAGCCCTGCTGAAGACAGAATGGACTAAATGAGGCACCCTAAGGACCCTCTCAACCTAGTAATAACTCTCCTGTTTGTGTGGAACAGCTGGCAAGGGGGTGCATGCTTAGGGCCTTCTGATGCAGGCAGTAGTAGAGGCAATTGCTATCATTAATAGATCCCCTACTGTTCATTAAATAGTGCTGGTCGTTATACCACTATTGAGCCTCATTTACTGAGCTCCTTAACATGTCCAGACATTATACAATTAAAACAAAGACAAACAGCAACAAAATCCCTTAACAACAACCAAATGAGAAGACAAAGCACCTCTGAGGATTTTCCTTGATTCTGTACAAGAGAACACAGATGCTCAAGGGCCACTAGTGAAAGGTAGAGCCAGTGTGTGCCTCTGCCCAACCTGAACGTCCATGATAATGCTAAGGCCTGTCCTCACCTCTTTGCCTGTTCATTCTGTCTTTTAATCTTTCTTCCTCTTTGGGAGGAAAGGGAAGGGAACATCACATTCCACGGCAATGAGAATTTGTCTTGTCCTTAGGGCTTAGTATGTGAGGTAGGCTCGCAGTGCATTTTTTGATGAATGAATGAGGAGTCCAGCCCAGCAGCCCTGTGATGGAACATGGAACCGAGCAGGGCAACGTCTGGGAAAGGGCTGGGTGGAGGAGGCAAGAACTCGAGGTCCTATTCTTGCTCTCTTCCTAACTACTTGATCTTCAACTCTGGAAAGGCTGAGGAACAGTGCAAATCCCCAAAGCTGGATTCTTGAGGCCTGTGTGTATGTGTCAGTCAGAGGATAGATTCCATGCCTGGCATTCAAGAATTCTGCTCTGTCTTATTTTAGGTAGACCTTCATCTCTATGGTTTATGGTAAACTCCTCCATTTTTTTCTGTGCAATTTCTCCT
This sequence comes from Zapus hudsonius, assembly GCA_004024765.1. Lineage (NCBI taxonomy): Eukaryota > Metazoa > Chordata > Mammalia > Rodentia > Dipodidae > Zapus > Zapus hudsonius. The sequence continues at coordinate 36,591 of PVHP010009125.1, forward strand.
GTCTGTCTGTCCATCCTTTCTTGCTTACTGTGTGTCATGATCTCAAAGTTTCAGAGAAGATAAAAGTTCAATCATAATCTGATAGACATGAACATCATCTAATGAAAACCCAAAACTTCTTTCTCCAGAAGAATGCTGAACTGTGTGTGATGACATTTAATATCAGCTACCCACAGAGGTTGTAATATAATGCCAACATCAGTGCTGGTAGCAGTTGAAGAAAGACGCCAAAGAAAATTACAGATTAATCAGATATAAACTGTTATGATTCAGTTACTCCAAGTTCACATTACAACTGATTTCACTGATAATTCACAGATTAAGTAATCTTGAAAATGAAATTACTCTTACTATATAAAGTGAATCTTTTTAGTGAGAAACTATATGAGAGAGAAAAGAGAGATTATTAACATCATAGAGGCATTTTTTTTTCTGGTAAGGTTTCACTCTAGCCAAGGGTGACCTGCAACTTACTCGATAGTCACAAACTGGCCTTGAACTCAAAGCACTCTGCCTCCCAAATTCTGGGATTAAAGGCACATGTCACCACATCCAAACATATAGGCATTATTTATTTAGTTATTTACATATGTGTGTGTGCACATGTGTACATTGTCACTCCAGGATCTCTTGCCACTGCAAATGAATACTAGACACATGGTCCATTTTTTGTTTCTGGCTTTATGTGTGGGTATAGGGGAATTGAACATTGACCAGCAGACTTTGCAAGCAAGTTGTCTTGAACCAGTGTGCCATCTCCCCAGCTCCCTCTAGCTGGCATTTACTTTATCCAGCCTGACACTGATCTCTGCTTATTGGATTTGGAACGTAAAGCTAGAGGAGGTTCTGATAGAACTCTGTTCATTGCTTAAACAGCTATCCGGGAAGCAGGAGAAATGGCAGGAAAGGGGTAATGCTCTTGAGAAGTGAAGTGAGGTGGAAAAAAGCTGCGCTGGGAATATCACAATGACCTTTCAAAATAGGCGATGGTGGAGGGGGGGCTGCTGAGGAAGGCAGGGTGAGGGGACATGGGGGACATGGCGGAGGAATCTGTGAGATAGCAGAGGATTCGGTCTTTCCTTCTCTCAAAGGCAGCCAAAACCTGCTTCTGTCCAGAGAATTCTAGTATTAGGATCGTGATGGGTGCTACATCCAAGAGTCGACTTTAGATCTGTTTGGTCAGTTCCACCTCCTCCTCTGCTTTAACACGTCCAGGTGGTCACCATGTATCAGGCCTGCATTCTTTCTATGGCAATACGAGCTTACTCCCTTTCTTGCTGCTGTTTGAACTGTTACCTCAACCCGCACTGGGCAACCCCCAAAAAGAGCTGACAAAGTTACCCACTGGAACACCCTCTTAGCTTATTTACCATCATAATCTTTTTGGTTTTTTCCCCGGGCCTTTGGTCTTCTTGGTCTCTCCCACAGTGGGTTTGAAAGCTGTTCAGCTGCTCCTGTCACTCAGCTCTCAAGGGTAACCGTTGTCATCAACCAACCAACGAAACAGATGCTACCTGCCGCCGTAAGTGACCTATGGTGGAAAGTCAGTGGCAGTCTTGGCAGCTCCAGTCAGGTTGGATGGAGGGGAGCGTGGGAATCCATATGCCTTCTTGTGGTTTTTGCTGCAAAAGGGCTTTGAATGGCTTCATTCCCTAAGGTGCCATTCCAGCGTCATGTGTCCAGTTCATGGCCGCTATTCATAGTTGCAAAACCACGACCTGTCCTACATGGCTTCTGTAGCCTTCCAGTAAGGACAAGAGCAGACTGGAAACATGGGAGAACTTATGTAGGCCCAGTCAAAACTCACACTCAGGGCAGGCATTTGCAATAAGCCAGGGAGGAAAGAGGTTTATGACAAAACACGGCTCTCCTGTTCTCACATGGTTTCCTTTGCTGACTTGTTAGTAGTAGTAACATGCAGGCTGCTCATTGGATGTCACAAATTCCACTTGCTCGTTTGTGCCTTTGTTCTAAGCCTCAAAGCTACTCTAGGGTCAGGTTAACCTAACCTCAAAAAAATGTTGGCATTTGCCCAGTTAACCAGCCTTTCCTGTTCAGGGCAGCTATCCACTGTGACAGCTTATATTTATACAAAGGAAGAATCATCGAGAAGGAATAACTTTCCTATTAGGAGAAGACATGTGTTCTAAGTCAAGTGTAACAAGTTAATAGTTATTTGACCTTATCTACTTTGTGCAAGTTACAACATGTCCTATTATGTCAACTTTTAATTTTATGAAATAAGGATAAGGGACCAATCAGTGAGTGACTATGTACAGGAAGGCTGGGAAATGAACAAGTGAATGCAGAATTCCAAGAACTCCTTGGAGTAAACGTGACACAGTTGACAATTTGGGGTCATTCTTATCACAATGTCAGTGGCTGTAACTGCTCAATGGATTCCTTACAATAACTTAGGGAAGTGGAAGGGAGGGGTTCTTGTGCTGTAAAGAATACATAGCAGTAACCACCCCTTCCCCTATTTTCACGGTATGTGTTCATTAATGTTTTGAAGCTCTCAATTCTTTCTTGTGAAGGTTTTCCTAAAACCTGCAAGTTTGGTCTATGAAGCAAAAAGCCATATCCTGCTGTTGTGGATGTTTGAAAACATTTAAGTATTTTGGCCTAAATGCAAAGAACAAAGTCAATTGTTTAACTAAAAAGGCAAAAATGTAAATATTTAGGTTAGGCTTTGGAGCTTCTATTTTCACAATGGCAATATTTCCTTCCAAATGTTTGAGAAGGAGTTATAACATGGCTCTTTGAAAAGTGTGGGAAATCAAGACTGAAATAAAAACCTGGCCATAAACTTCCTTCCTCAACTCTGAGTATAGTTTCAGTGAGAGTCTCTGGTATTGGGTGAGAGGTTTATTAGCTTTTTAGGTGATTTCACACTACTTATTTTTGGGCATATTAATTTCATTCAAGTAGAGACATTGTTGAGAGTGAATGCAATAAAATATTGGAATATAATTCTTGGAAACTAAAACAAAAGTGCTTTTCAATTTATTTCTTTCAGTTCCTCTATTCCCATGTTCTGCAGGTCAATTTAAACTTTCTCTGGCTTACCAGCCATCCACGTTCTTGTGTGAGCTTTTGCTCATTTATTTCTTCACTTGGCTGCTATCCACTTACTTACACATTAATTACCAAATACTTGCCCACCATATATTCTATGCCAATCTCTGTGTGAAGTGCAGTTATACCTCATTACAAGGCTGGGTTTTCATTTAGACAGATTTCTTTACTATTTGGCAAAACAACTTATTTTAAAGTGTGCCCTGAACATTAGGAAGGCATTTCTATGCCATGGTATGGTACCTAGTGAGTTTCTGCAACTTGGGACTGTGACCATGTTGGGAAAATGCAGGTCAGAGGTGACAGTCAAACAGCTTGGAACAAGAGACTGTGCCACATACTGGGGGTTGCTCCACATGCCTCCCCCCCATAAACAACTGCTGTACCATTTATGTTCTCATGCAGGGAAGGAAGAAACTGAGGCAGAGGGCCTCACTTTCAGTACTGTTCTAAGACTTACAGAGGTTAATAGATTCTAGAGCCAGAAAAACTGTATCACCAGCTTCAGAGGGTTTTTGAGAAGGTTAAAATACGAAAGTCATGCAGAGTGTATGCATCATAATAACCATTAGGAAAAGGACAGCCCATAGAACAGTTGCTTTTTGTAATTGTACCAAGTGACTAACTTAAAATGTAGTCTCCGGTGGACTTGAATCATACCCGTGTGAGTTTAGAGACGATGTTTTACTTTTCTTTGCCTTGCTTTCCTCAGCTATAAAGAGAGGATGGTGTAATGAAGATTAGATGATATAATACATATAAATAACTTAGCAGTGCTGACACATGATGGACATAGTAAACAATAAATATCAGCTATTTTAAGCTCTTACTATTTTATTGTCACTGCATGAGAAGAGAAGGCTGGTAAAAGAGCAAGTATAATTACGATAAAGTTCTTTGATTAAAGTAAAGTCAGAGAGCTGGGCGTGGTGCCTCACGACTTTAATGCCAGCACTCATTAGGCTGAGGGTGGATGGAACCCTATGCATCCGAGGCCAGGTCCGCCTGGGCTAGAGTGAGACCCTGCCTCAAAAAAAAAAAAAAAAAAAAAAAAAAAAAAAAAAAAAAAAAAAAAAAAAAAAAAAAAAAAAAAAAAGACAAAACAAAACAAACAAAAAAGACAGAAAAAAAGAATCAGAAACTTTGTGTTTCATGCAACTGAAACATATTTTATAAAATCGGTAAATTTTTCACAATAGATGATATAAATTTTTGTAGTGTAATTATTATAGAATGTCAAGGAGCAGCTCATCATGGAGCAGAAGTATATGTGTCGGAATAACTGATTCTGGGCAGTTTCATTTGTGATCATGTGCCCTTGTGGGGTGTTGGGAGCAGGGCTCATGAAAGGGAAGCCATGGATGTCTCTTCCAGCTCTAAGTAAACCTTCTCATGGGCAAAGCAGATCATGTCTGGAAGAAAGAGTGCCCATCAAGAAAGGCAGGGTATGGAAAGTGACAACATTGTTGCCTTAGACCCGAGATAGGCAATGTGCACCAAGTCCTCTGTGTAGTTCTGTGTAGATGACAGGACCTCACTGAGCTACAAAGAAGTGAGGACAGCAGAAGAGGTGGGTGAACCAGAGTCACTAAGAGCTGAGACCACGTAGGGATGTGTTTCACTGAACAAGACAAGATGCTGAAATTTCATTTCTTCGACATCTTTGGACACGGATTACATTTCCTAGGGAGGAAGGCAGGGACATCATGGGTGGACCAGGTTCACATGTTCGTGTTGCACTTATGTACATGGCCAGATCATTAGATTCGATCCTCTGAGGTCTCAGTTCCTTCATCTGTCAAATGAACATAGTTCTTCAGCTTCCCAAGGAGGTACAGAAATTCCAAGGGTCCAGTGAGATTGGAGAAAGCCAAACGCCCCACGAATGTAGGGACTCTGCAGCTGGTCTGTTTTTAAGGTGCTACCTCTGCTAGGGCCCTTAATGAAACCTGGAGAACCAAAATGATACATACAGCAATCTTTCCTGGTGTGCTAATGAATATTTCTGGGTTCTTGTTCTTAGAGTTCCACTTCCTTTTGTTGAAATCACGAATTGGCCCTGAGAAGGAAGCTGGCTATTGGGGGGCGGTGGGGGTGGCAGTGAATGAGTCAGTTTATGAAAATGGTCTCCTGGTCTTTGGGGAATGGTGTTCTCCTCAGTTTATTTCACATGAATTACAGCTGCCCCCTGCCACCTACTTTCCCCACAGAAACTCTTCCTTAAATGCTTTTTTTCTGTTCTGTAATTCTAGCTTGCAAAATAAGCTCCCCTAAATATATCATCTGATGATGACTCCAGCTTGCTATGCCTGCAATCTTTCACACCTTGGGTTATTTGAAGACATTTATATCTACCTAATCCCCTCAGAGACCCTGAGAGGCTCCTGCATGCACGCTGCAGCCCTCGTTGGCCAGAGAGACAAGATTAACTTCCCTTTATTTTTAAACACTACTTTTTTTTTTTTAATGTAGTCGAAATCCCATCTTTCGGATAGTTCATGTTTGAATCATCTCTGCTGTCCATAACACAATGCTGGCGGCTTTCTGTGCCTTTGTGTTCGTTCATTTGTTTCTCCTCCTTAGAAAGTCCAATATCCTGTCTTGTTTCTGTTCCCTACAAAGAGTACAAACTAATATGAAAGAGATCTACAGGTTTGCAACTGTGGACTGAATTTAGTACAATTGATTTTTTTTCTCGTGGCTGGGAAATGGAAGAGGAAGAAAAGAAACTGTTGTTATAAAAACTGTAGTATATGTTATAAACATGCTTTTCACCTTTTTGCCCTTAGCATTTCTTGTATTTCAGGGCTAAAATGCACCTCCCTTCCTCTCCTAACATTGTGGACACAAACCCTTGGTCTGTATTTGCTTTACTTTTCTAGAACACTACTACACGAACATAATGGGAGTCATTTTTCTAGACTAAGAAGTTTCTCCACTGACCCCAAACAGCCTAAATTAAGTAGCAGAACAAAGTCACTCACGTGCCATGTCACCAAACTGAAGCTAGGTTGCTATAGGACCACCCTGAGAAATAAGGAGAAAGATAACAGCAAAATTCTCCAAATGGGCCACTTCTAATTGACATGATGATGAAGAAGTTTCCTTTGCCTTCACCCTGAAACACCATGTTGCCAGCCAGCCAACTGTCTACAGAGCACCCTCAAAGGACTCTGGATCTTTGACTCTAAAAGAATGCTAACTGATGTTGTCAAACCAAGTGATAATTTAAAATATTTATTTATTAGAGAGAGAGAGAGAGAAAGAGAGAGAGAGAGAGAGAGAGAGAGAGAGAGAGAGAGAGAGAGAGAGAGAGAGAGAGAGAGAGAAATCGAAATAGATGTGTCAGGGCCTTTGGCCATTGCCAACAAAATCCAGATGCAAACAAACACTTTGTGCATCTGGCTTTACGTAGGCAATGGGGCATTGAATCCAGGCAGTCAGGCATTGCAAGCACTTTAACCACTGAGCCACTTCTCCAGCCCACCCCACTCTAAGTACTAATTTGTAGCCCAGAGCAGATGGGTCAGGCAATCTCTATCACTGAGGGCCTTGTTGGGAAGGTTCAGGCATCAGTTAAGCCTGGTCCTTCTTTCCTATGATGATCGACAACTCTGTTCCGAACCTTTTCCCCATTGGTCCCTTGTTAGAAAGTCATAAAGGCCAACATGGTGCCTTCTACCTCACAGAGCCTTTGCAGCATTGCTGCCTGCTCTCTGGTGCTGCAGCCTGAGTTGGAGGTCTGAGCCACCAGGCCACCCACTGAATGGAGCTGGATGTCTGGTGTGTTTGCATCAGTTTCCTGTTGCAGATTTGCAACACGAATCTGGTAACTGCAAGAATTGAAACACTTCCCCTCTATGTCAAAGAACAGAGGCCCCTGCAGGGAAGGTGGGCATGCTGTGCTCTTCAGTGTGCAGGGATACAGAGGCATGGAAGCAGGGCCTATGCACTTGGGCTGACCTTGGCTGTCTAGACTCGCATGTTCCCCCTAAATTAGTAGCTGTGTGACCTTCTGCAAGTTACTTAGGTTTTTTGAGTTTATTTTTCCTCATCTGTAGAGTAGATACAATACAGTATACTACTTTGAAGAGAGGTTGCACAACTTAAATGAACAACAACAACAAAAAAAACCCCACAGATCTACATAAAAGGCTTAGGACAGCACCTAGCTGGGACCATGCTGGTCTTCTGGTGGGAACACTTCAGATTGCCCACTTCGTGGTGAGCATGCCATACAAACAGGCTTGCACCCGGGCAGGGAGCAGATCCATTCTCATCCTGTGCTCTGCAGGACCCCCAGTGTGAACTGTGCATTCTGAGAAGAGAGATAAAGAATTGTGAGTTGAACTTGGCCCTTGGCTGGAGCCTCTCTCTCTGCTTCAGGTTCCTGTCCACATCTATTTTGGCAGCCATTTCTGTGGGGGCAGGACTCTGTCCAGCTTGTTTAATGCTGTCTCTAGGACTCCTAGCCTTTGGCAGAGCAGACTGCAAAAGCATGTTTAACAAATGATACATGGAACTTTAGAAAGTGTTATTGGACGTAAGCAGTTTCCAAGAGATATTATTCTTGCACTTAGTAAGGTCATCACGCTGGGCTGGGGGAGGGGAGGGTTACTTGAGAACACAGCGTGAGTGGGAACATAGAGCTACAGGAAAAAACAAATACACAAGGTCATAATGCCTGATTTAGAAAATGGTCCTATTATACTTAGCTTTAACCCCAAACCTTGTCGTTTAGCATGGGAATGGAAATTGAATGGGAGACTCAGTACGTAAGAACTTCACAGTAAAGACTGCATAAATATCGTGACTTTTTTCTCAGCTCTCATAAAGGCTGTTTCTTGTCTGCTAATTGAAGGTCTGCTGTCTAAAAGAAACAAGGCCAGGAAAGTTATTCATCATATTTTTAGAAGTACTTAAGTGACCTCGAACTAGGCCAACAACTCTGAGAGAGAGAGCTGTGGCCACGTCCAGAACGTTTTGTGTCTTGTGGAGTGTATGATATATCTCTGCCCGCCAGCTGGTGTCTTCGAAGACATTCTGCAGGTCCAATATCAGGCCCTGGCAAGAGACCTGTTCTAAAGCCATCCTCAGCCAGGTTGAAACAACTTCCAAAGTATTTCTAAATTTGCCAAGAGCATTGTTCTGCTGCCTCAACCCGGAGGTATGTTCTTTGGCCTCTTGTAGATGTTTTCATGGAGACCTGTCTCCATCCACGCATGACACTTGACAATGGACGTCAAGTCAGAGTGAGTGACAGGCCCATAATCCCTCCCAATTTAGCAGTGTAATTAAAAAAGACAGGAAAATCCTTCTTGATCTTTGACTGTATACTCATAAGGTCTCTTTCAGCCCAAAGAACTGGCGCTGTCCAGATGAAATGTGAAGACGTGTATTGAGTTTGTTAAAACAGGCTGGGATTTGGAGCCATTGTGTGACCTTCACAACTCTATAGATAGCCTGTGATATTAACAAATGATACAAGGTTTTATCCTTATATGAAACTCCCAATTCTTATTTTCCTTTCTCAATTAGAGGAAACTAGAGAAAAGCTATTTTTGCTTTGGGATTAGATTGATTTTAGGTCTATTTGTTGATTTTTGGATGTACTACAATTTCCCGCAGGGAGAGGGAAGTGTCAGAGCTGGGAGGGTAAAGCTTCTGATCCTGTGTGTTGTACCAACAAGGCACACACTGCCCCTGGTGTGAGTCTTCTTAGCTTTCCATGGTCAGTTTCCTCATCTGAAAATCAGAAATGATATCCCCACTGTACATAATGAGCCTCTGTAGTTTTAAAGTCAGAATTAAGGTTGGTCTTTGCACACAAGTCTGTAGAAGGAAACCAGGCTCATGGCTGGTGGCAGAAATCTAGACTCTCAGACTCACTTCTTCCAAATGCTAAACAATTCAGTCAGAACAGAGTGTAGAACTGGAAGGACTTGGATGGGGATCATCCAGTCCATTAACAAATGACAAAACCGAGTTCTAGAAAAGTGAGGGGTTTTTCCTAAGCCCATGCAGCAAGTTTGTGACTGGGCACAGGAGGAGAGAAACATAATTCCAGTCTCAGGCTTTTCCGGCTGCCTTTCTGTGAAGACCTACATAGATCTGTTACAGAATCATTTTTGTGTCACCTGATCCAGTCTTTGAAAAGTCAAAATGCTTTCAAACACAGAGGAAAAATACTAACCATGTTTATCTGACCAGAAGAAGACTGTAATGCAAGTGCTGCAGAGCTCAGATGTGGCTGAGAACACTGAGGTTCATATTATTTACATGTATGAAAATTGTCAAGCTAAAGTTTTTAAAAACAATCAAAAATGTCAGGAAAAAAAAGTCAGGAAAACTATTCCATTCAGTCAGGAAGTTTTCATGTATTGTGCATAAGGTGTGTGAAACAAACTATGCATTTCTGAAAATGTAAATTTTTATATTGTAGTAGTATTTAAGGTTCATCTTAGCATTTCTTCAATGTGTAACATTCACATGTCCTATTTTTATTATATTATAAAAAAGGATTCATTAAAAAAAGTCAATAAAACTGAGGCCCAGACAAGCAAATACCAGGCTGTCAGAAGTTCAGATTCTCCATGAATAGAAGGGGAGAGAGTCTAAGCCTGTGAAAAATTGATCAGTCTGGCAACTCCTGGTCCCAGTCATTGGCTCCTTCCCTCACTGAGCTGTTGACCAAAGTGAAACATGAGGTCCCAAAAACAAGACAGGATTCTGTCAAAGCTCTTGAATGCCCACCCCAGGCCTGAGGTAGGATCCTGTTGCTGAAGAAAGCACAGAAAGCCATCTTTCAGCATCGAGAGACCCTGTGAGGTCCAGAATGGTAACCAACCCCCAGATGGTAGTCAGTGCTATTCTGGAAGGCACTGTATAAGCTGCCAGGGGAAGCTGGTCAACAACAGCTGGAGAAAACAAAGCCCATTGACATGAAACGCAGTCTGCCTCCATGAGTAGGCTGAACTCACTTCCTACTGAGAGAGAACAGTGAACCAAGAGAGGAACACTTGTGCAATGGAGGAGCCAAAGCCTGGGGGAGGCAATCAACAGCTTTTAATTTGGACAAATAATCCACTCAGTGAGGGGGAGCCCTTAACTGGAACTGGGGACTCAGGGCAAAATGCACTGGGAACCAAACTCTTGGGCCCCCAAAGAGAGATGCACTATACGAGTGATTTACAAAGAGGCTACTAACAACAGAATCTAGCTAATTCAGAAATGTGTATCTAAGTTAACCTATACTGATCTCACTCTCTGATGGAGATTCTGTTTTTGTCTTTCAGAATGCAGTGAGAGAGCTGTGGCTCATCCAACCCTACCAATGAACCAAAGGCTGATAGCTGACATCCTGGCAAGAGATGAGCCACTCCAGACCTACCATGGAGGATCCATATGGAACCCCGCAGAGAATGGCGGGATAAACAAGAGACCCAAACCACAGCCAATAAGTCAACACAGGATAAGCCAGACAGATACCAACGATTTTCAACACAACCTAAAGCAGAAGTACAGAGACCCCTAAGACCTCAACAATAAAACAGCCTTAATACTCACCCACCATGACTCAGGGAACTGAGAGGAAGAGGGGGTGGAAAGATTGTAAGAGCTATGATAGGGAAAAATCTCCAGAGACATGGCGCCCCTCAGTAACATCATACTAAGGCGGGTGGAACTGGGCTGACTCCTAGGCTATCCATAAGCCCCTACCCCATGGACTGATCCAGTCTGCCCACAGAGGAGGATATCCAGCTGATTGGGGATAGGGAAGAGGGGCACTGGGGAACTGGGGATAGCAACTCATTATTTATTCATTAAAAGTATCTCACTATGGATAATAAAAAAAAAAAGAAGTTCAGATTCTCCTGCTCATAGTTGCCTTCCCTGATGGGAAGACAGGCAAGTTCCTCCGAGAGAAGAGTATAGGGAATATGTTGTAGACAGCATCACATTCCAAACCAGACACCACTTATGGGAGGATCTAGGGGGAACTTCCAATAGTGGTGGAAAAAGCTGTTTCCATACATCCAAATAGAAAGAAACAACCAAGTAGCCCGTAAAACCCAAAAGAAGCAAGCATGAGTGCTTTTGAGAGCCCAGATGGTGCCCTGGCCTCTGTTCCTCTTGAAGATTGGTGTCAGGGGCGAAAGCTTTTGGGGGCCTTTGGAGGCACACCCTGGCTTAGTCTTGGACGGCACCTGACAGCCTGTCAAGAGAGGCTTGGCTTAATGAGTTTCAGGAGGCGATCATGATTGGCTATTATGCACAGGTTCTTATCATTAACCTCCTGATTGGCCAGGAAGCTCTATATATACTGCCTTGTTCCCCACAATAAAACACACACGTTTGTCAACCCACAAGTGTGTGTGTGTGTGTGTGTGTGTGTGTGTGTGTGTGTGTGTGTGTGTGTGTGTGTGTGTGATCACTGCCCTCTGCAGGCAATGGGCAGTGATAGGTGGTGGCCCGTACGGGGAAACGAATACGGGAAACGAATACGGGGAATGAGTACGGGGACATGAAAACCGGGAAACATACGGGGAAACAGAAACGGGGAACGAACAGAAAAGGGGAGTGAACGAAAATGGAGAATGAAAAGAGAAACGTAGAAAATGAAAAAATAAGAGGAAGGTCTGGTCTCTCTGCTTCTCCTCCTCTTCTCTCTCTTTCTCTCTCTCATCTATCCATAAATTTAGCCTAGGGAAGAGAGGCAAAAGGTTCACGATAGAGTGAAAGGAATAGAAGAAGAAGGATGGGCTCCGAAATCTCACGGGCCCTTTTGGGGGCTCCTTTTTGGGCATTGTTGAAGATGATGGGGACTCTGTTAAAAGTATTGAAAGCTCCCATAACACCAGCCAGGTTGCCTGAAATAGAAGGAGTGAATGAGGAGGAATTATATGGAGAGGAATTAGGAGTTGTGTTCAGAAACCCTTGTGAAGAAACTCCACAGGCTTGGGGGGAAAGTGGAGCCAACAGGGCCACCATTTCCTTATAATTATAATGGGGAATGTTCCTGCAGAAGGGAACCCCCATGGTTGGGACCAACTTGCTGTCCTGTATTCGAGGATGCCCAACAACAAAGATGGAAAGCTGCTCATGTTTTCCTAAAGATAGGGGTGAGTGAGGTCTCTTCCCAAGCATAAGAAGGGTAGATATGGATATTGGGAGAAAGAGTAAGAATATTGTGGGAAAGGGTAACATGACACATACTGATGTCACCCTAGTAAGCATTCTCCCTTTCTTCATCAGAGTCCTCTCCTTACTCCATAAGTTGAGAGACAAGGCTTGTCTATGTAGGGACAACATTTCCTCAGTTTAAATTGTGAGTAGGTATAGCCATGCGACTCAGTTCTAGCCAATATTAGGTGAATGAGAGGTTTGTTAGTGTGTGAAAATCATTGCGTATTTTCTTCTACTCTCCTCCTCCCAAGTGTGGCTGAGAAATAGCCAACGCTGGAGGGAGCTGCCTTAGCTACAGAGAGAAGGGCTATTTTGATGACTATTAATAGAGTCACTGGCCCTGTGGGACAGTACCCGCCTCTAGACTGTTACAGGAAAGAAGAAAGAGTAACCCTCTGTCTTACTGAAACTGCTTGATTTTAGGGGTACTTTTGTTTTAACAGCTTAGCCTGTAGTCTATGAACACAAAAGCACAATGTTCAATATATGAAAAGAAACACAATTCAATTTTCCATGAAGGGATCTACATGTGAGTGATTAGCCACTTGTTGAAAAATGAAACAAACAAACAAAAAACTAGGTTCTGCTTTATTCCTAAACCATCCTGGAATGACCGCAAGACCACACAACTAAGTGACCAGGCGAGATGCTGCCACCTCCGACCACCGGGCTCTCCCGAGCAGCTAGCTGTCCACACCTGGTGCCAGAAGCCTGGCACTGCTCACCTTGAGAAATAGCTGAATGATGGGGGTGGGGGGTTGGGGGAGAAGGAAGGTGACTGCTGGGGTTGAACACTGTCTTCACCAGCATGTTGAGGTTTGGTCCTGAAGTGTCAGTGTTGAGAGGTAGAACCTTGAGTGAAGTGTTAGGGTGACTGGGCAGGGTCCTCACGAATGGATCGGTGTTTTCTGATCATCATCACCATGAAAGCCAGCTGCCCCTCCAATTTGCCGTTTCTGCATGAAGTGCACATCACCCTCACCAGACTTGAGCTCAGACTTTATGAGTCAAAATAAACTTCTTTTTTTTTTTTACAAACTGCCCCATCTTAGGTATTCTGTTACAGTAACGGACAACAGTGGTCTCTGCCTCATGTTTACCTTCTATTCTCCCATGAGCTATCCACTTTTTGGGACCCAACTTCCTACTAGAACCCGAGCAGCAAGGGCATATAGGAAATGTAGTTTTTGTTCTTGCAACAAAGAACAATGGGAATCCAGTGAATCAATCTACATATCCAGCACTCAGTTACCTTGTAAGTAAAATGGTCTATGGTAGTTTGAATGTAAAATGTCCTTCACAGCCTCAGGTGTGTGAATGCTTACTCCCCAGCTGCTGGTGCTGTGGGAGGTGGACCTTATAATTTTAAGGTCTTAAACCTGCCCCCCTCCTTGAAATTCGCTCTCTCTACTTCCTCTCTGATCCACATCCTGGTTGTCTGCTCTTGTCATGCTTTCCTCTCACCATCATGAAACTCCCCTCAAAACTGTAAGTCCCTGGGCTGGGCAGATTGCTCAGTGGTTACAGCGCTTGCCTGCAAAGCCTAACAACCCAGGTTCAATTTCCCAGGACACTTAAAGCCCGACACACAAAGTGGCATGTGCATCTGGGGTTTGTTTGCAGTGACTTGAGGTCCTGGTGTGCTCGTTCTCTCTCTCTCTCTCTCTCTCTCTCTCTCTCTCTCTCTCTCTCTCTCTCTCTCTCTCTCTCATCTCTTTCCACTTGCAAATAAATAATAAAAAATTAAGAAAAATCTAAAAACCTGTCCTCTCCTTCCCTAAGCTGCTTCTGTCAGGTGTTTTGTCTGAGCAATGAGAAGACAACTAACTGTATGTTACCTTCTTCATGATGCGTGAATTTCGGGGTTCATGGGGGTCCCCCAGATTTATAAATCCCATGTTTCAGGTTATTTCCTAATCTTTAATGAAGAATAATAAAGATGGAATCAAGAAGGAGGAACTATGAGGAGAAATTATAATTTGTGAGGTTTATTTAAAGGGAAATGGAACCAGAAAAGGAAAAATGGAACATTTTCAGGTGGAAAGCATACCTCAAAGAAATAGAAGTTAATGAGAAATTGAAGCTTAGAGAGTCAAGTTAGAATGAAGCCAGGAGCCTGTGAGAGCTAGAGAGACTGAGGCTTACAAAGTGAAGTTCAGAAGGGGTTGCAAACATGTGGGAAGCCAGATCAACTGGGGTTTAGAAGGTGAGGTTAGAATGGAGCTGGGATCACGTGGGAAGCCAGAGTGACTGGAGCTTAGAAGGTGAGGTTCCAAAGGGGCTGCAAACACATGGAGCACCCACGTGGCTGGCGACCCTGAGTGACAATCAGTGCACGGTAATTCAGAGACCATGAAACAGATAGAGCGGGGAGATTGAGATGAAAGAGGGGAACACATGACATCAGCTCA
>PVHP010009126.1:0-51279 GCA_004024765.1 Zapus hudsonius
TTGGTTAGAAAGAGAGGGTCATTGGATTTGCAACACAGTTTTGTTTTTGAAAAATGGCCATTGGCATGTGAAGCAGGTGTGCAAGGTTGCCTGCATGGAGCCCGATGGAGCCATGAGGATGAACTGTGGGTTGCAATGGAGACCCAAAGAATTCCAGGACTATGGATGGGTGCCAAGGCGAGCTGCCAGCACTGGATGAAGTTTTCCCCGGACTGTGAGTAGCCGAGCTGGAGGGGCGGAATTGAATCTCCAAGAGACTTGTGTTATTGGTTAGAATCATTGAGCTTGGAGTTAGAGATTGATGGTGCCCTGTTTGTTTTGAATATTGTATTGTATTGGTCAATCTGTTTTTGCTGTGCCTCATGTTTTGCATTGTGAATGTTCTGTGCCATTATGGGTTTATTTTTGGTATTATGGCTTAGTTGAAAGCTGCGGGGACTTAAGAATTGAGCTGAACATATTGTGTTTATATCTTGAATGATTATTAGTTTGTGGGGGCCAGGGGAGGACTGTCATGGTTTGATACAGGTGTCCCCCACAAACAATTGAATGTGTTCTGATAGATTGATCCTCAGCTGATGGCAGTTTGGGTTTTACAACCTCGATGAAGCTGTGTTGTTGGGGGTGGTCTTATGGGGGTTATAAGCCAGCTTCCCCTTGCCAGTGTTTGGCACACCTTCCTGCCGCTGTTTGCAGTACCTGTGGCAGAGGTGATGTCCAGCCCTCTGCTCATGTCATCGTTTTCCCTGCCAGAATGGAGTCTCCCCTCGAGTCCGTAAGCCAAATAAACCCATTCCTCTACAAGCCGCTTTTGTTTGGGTTCTTTCTGCGCAGCAACCAGAAAGCTGACCGCAACACAAGGTAAATGAGAATATTTATAGAATAACTGGTCAATATTCCTCATTACTAACAAGATTATGAAAAATAAGAAAGACCAGAAGTAGTGAGGAAAGGATATTACAACAAAATGCAGTGTGAAAGTCTGGATAGTATACTGAAAGCAAAAACATCATTAATGGAGAAGTAGTGAAATCCAAATAAAGTGTGGACAAGTTTAGTTTTTGAAATATGCAAGAGATTTAAAGTTTAAGTATGCTAAGAGGGGTTTCATACACAAGATTTTAAGGAGATTTTTATTGACAATTTTCATACATATAATAATGTATTTTGATCACCATTACTTCCCATTACTTTCTTTTTTTAAAAAAAATATTTTATTTATTCATTTTCAAGCAGAGAGAGAGACAGAGAGAGAGAGAGAGAGAGAGAGAGAGAGAGAGAGAGAGAGAGAGAGAGAGAGAGAGAACCAGGGCCACCACCTTGTGGCTCTAGCTTATGTGGGTCCTGGGAAATTGAACCCAGGGCCTTAGGCACTGGAGGCAAGTGCCTTAACCGCTGAGCCATCTCTCCAGCCCTCCCATTACTTTCTTTTATACCCATCCCTTATACAACTTCCAAAGAACCCCTTCCACTTTCCAACTAATCCCTCTTCTATTTTTATGGGTTTTTAAATCTTTGCCATCCTCCAGTATTCATGAGGACAAGTTGAAGGCTCAATATATGTGGGTTGCCCACAGCCACTGTGGGATCATCAAAGCCATGATCACTTTTCATTCCAGTAGAGGATGTTCCAAAGCACTCCTCCCCATCCTCTGGCTCTTACATGCTCTCAACCACCTCTTCCACAATATTCTCTGTGCCTTAGCTGGCAGGATAGAAATGTTTCATTTGGTGCCCTGCAGTTGATTGTCACTTCTCAGCACTCTGGAGATTCTTGAGTCTCTCCAGTAGTCACTACCATCTGAAAGAAGCAGTTTCTCTGATCAAAACTGACAGCAGCAAGAATCAAAACTAACGGACATAGCCAGCCCTAAACTAGCCCTAAACTAATGGACATAAAAGTAAATATTTAGTGGGCAATTTGATAGGAAGGACATATCCATTTAGCCAGGCAACAGGAGTAGCTTCCCCACATGGGCCTATGGCCTCCAAACCACAGGCTTTTGACTAGGTTTGTGATGGCAGGCTCCTCAGATCCAATCAGAGAACAGATGGTTCCCACCACAAGTTCTGCCTACATTGCAGTAGTAGGCAAGATTTTTTTTTAATTAATTAACTCATTAGTTAATTTGTGAAAGTGAGAGTGTGATTGAGTATGGATGCACCACGCCACCCACTGTGACATATAAACTCCAGATGAATGAGCCACTTTGTATTGGCTCCATGTGGGCATTGGAGAGTTGAACTTGAGCTGGCAAGCTTTGCAAGTAAATGACCATAACCACTGAGCTATTTCCCCCACCCAAAAGAAAGAAAGACAATTGAGCAGATAAAAACTATTGCAGGTGTACATGTTAGTGGGATTTTAAATCAGAATAAGCTCCTAATAGACACTCTTGGAAATATACTAAATGCCTATTAGTGTTATGATTCACTTAGAAATAGCCTAAGTGCCTATCAATATTATAATGAATAAATAAATGATAGTATAATTGGATAATGAGTACTGCATATCAGTTAATAAAAATGGACTAAAACCATTAACAGTGTTTATGTAAAAAATTGTTTAGTAAATCAATTTGTCAAGTCATCTCTGAAGTGTGAATCTATTGAAATTTAAAACGTACTCCAGAGAGCTTATGAAATATTTTATGAATACATCATAATGAGAAAAATATAAATGCATGGGATGTCACATCATGTACTTCTAATGGCTGCTTTGTTTTCAGTCAAGGAAACTGAATTCACCAGGGAAAGGTATACAGGAGACTCCAATTTACCTAAAACAATTTATTTGAAAAAAAAAACAAATGTAACAGTGTTTTTAAAAATAGTTATAATGACATTATTACTTTCATTATTCTAGGCATAGCTTTAATAATTAAAAATAAAGCTGGGTGCTGAGAAAAGAGCTGTTTGTAAAAGCACTTGCCATGCATGCGTGAGAGTGTGATTTTGGACCCCCAACACCCTGGTAAACTGGACGGGCATAGGAGCACTCTCATAATCCCCTAGGTTAAGCTGCCTAGCAAAACAAGCTGAGTTCTTCTTGCACTATGAGTTCAAGCAAGAGAACCTGTCTTGGTAAATATGGTGTAGAACAATCAATGAAGTCACTTAACATTGACCTCTGGCCTCTACATGCATGCACACACACATGAACCCCCACCACCTATATACCCTTGTACAAGTGAACACACACACATACATACCACATATCCACACACATTCCAAAAATGAAGTAAATAAGATGACAGTTCAGGCAGCCTATGAAAGTAAGAATCTCAAAGAAATTGATGGAGAAAGACACAGGAAGCCCTCCTGAACAGGTAGTGCCAGGCTGAAATTATTAAAGCGCTATCCATCAGACACCTGACCTGATGCTGAATCTATAAATCTCTTGAATAGAAATTGAGTTTTTTGACAGATCTTTTGATGAATTATTTCAGTCTAATCCAACCATGATTATAGGGATTGATATTTAAGAACATAAAATCAAAAGTTAGCTATTATAGTATAAAATCAGGACTAAAAATATAGACCAAGATCTAGCCAATAATAGGTCCATATTATTAACACAGATTTCATAGTGTATTAAGTGATCTGTTGTACTGTAAACAAGGAGGTTTACATGTCTTCATAAATTACCATGATCCAGTATATCATATGTCACTTAAATATTTAAGATGTCTTTTCTGAAAACTATAAAATAGTCTTTAAACTTCAAAGGCTATTGAACAATAGCATAGGGCTTGAATCCACTAATGTCACTAAAGACAACCTAATAAAATAATATCATTTAAAATACATTATAGTTTTGTCTCTTTAAAAATCTAATACACTGAAATATGGATGCATATGTTACTTGTCAGTAATCAGTCACATTGAGCACAAAACCTATAGTTGAGAGCATCGGCGAAGAGAAATATTTGTTTCTTCAAGTTTTACTAAGAAAACTTACTTACCTGGGATGTGAATGAAACATGTATGTTATAGAAATTGTGCAAAACAGCTGTGTGTAAAATTTCATATTATTTATGTTGCTTGAGATAGTATATAAACATGTTTAGTTTTAGGCCAGTAATGGAATGTTGCATGATAGATGAAATTGTTGTGGGATTGATCTGATTTTCATGGGGAGAAAGAAAGAGGCCCTTGATGCTGAGTTCTATTTTGATTATCTGCAGTGGTCAAATAATAATAGTACTTATCCAGTGGGTTGGTCTATTACTCACCATTTAATCTGTTCTAATCACCGAGTTGATTAACAAGTGACTCATCATCAAACCAACAATCTCTTGAATCTGACTAATTTATTTTTTCCAGATACACACCTAGAAAACACTGTCAAGAATTTAATGACTCCAACACCCCCTGCAAAAGACATATACATCCTGAAGGAATTAATATATGTTTACTCCTACCCTTTTTTCTGCCTAGAAGAAGCAGTTTTAATCAATTCATAGACTGATAGATCAAGTTCCAGTCAATAATTAAGTTTCATGTTAGGGGAAAGAATATTAGGGTGTTAAAGAAAACAAGTAGAAAACACATGACCAGGAGAAATTAGAAACTGAAATTACTTTAAAAGAAAAATCTTTAAGCTTTATCCAAAGGAACCGTACTATCAGTCCTCAATAAGAAATTGAGCTACTGTAAACCCTTCAGCCTACCAAGTCCTGATTCAGCAACACCGAGCAATTTATTGATGACTGTTCTTGGCTTCAGTCCTTCCTTCTCTGCCACAGGGATCCTATTAATGGAAATTGAACATAAGTTTTCTTGACTTTGTCTCTACAGATTTATTCCTATGTCAGCGGGTAAGAATTGCAACTAATTTTGAATCAAAAACGTTAAGAAAATACCATTCTCCATTGCATAGAGTTTACCAGAATTGGTGTTTTAGTGCCTCGAGAAACCAGCCCCTAAGGAGTGATACAGGAACTCCTCTCCATGGACCAATAAGCATCAGGATCCGTCCATGGTATCTGCTGTGACGAGCACAAGAGAGAAGGGACCACCAGGAACCCCACTTAGATACAGCAGTGCCAAGCCTAGACTGAAGAAAGAGCATGGAATAGGAAAGAAAATAACCACAATATCATCTAACATTACTAAATACAGAAATAGAAATAAAAATTTAGATTCACTTCTAGTGTGCTTTCTAAGGGTAAATAGTGACCACTTATTGAGTGTACATTGATTGATATATGTGCTTTGCCTACATTGATTAACTTATTTACAGTAACTTTAAGATGGCATACTTTATATCTTCACTCTTAATCAAGTACACTGAGTCAAAAAAAGAAGGGAAAATGGTGGTAAGAGGAGAGGTGGAAGGCAAGGAGGAAAGGGAGAGGGCATGGGAGAAGAGAAGGGAGAAGAGAGAAAAGAGAAATCATTTTCCCCAATTATCAGATAGGAAATGGTGGGTCTTTGAGCGAGAGTCCAGACGTAGGGCCTCTGTTTGTCCTGTCCACAGGCACCTGCGCAAAAGGAAGGTGATGGTGAGATGGTGGGTGGAAGGAACATTCTGGAATGAATGAATTTTTACTCCCATCAGATAGGTAGTAGAGATTAGGGAATACTCTAACAGACATTACACTCACAATATCTAAGCTCTACTCCAAGGATGACATCAGTGTTACAAAATGTAAGCAAGAATTCCTAAGACTTTTGTTGCTGTTCTTTGGTTTGACTCAGAAACTAGTAGAACTAATCACCTGCACCAGGTGACAATGTGGAAACTGAAGCTCAGAGAAAAAGGGGAACCTTTTTCTAAAGGTCAAGGCTGAACTTAGGGTGTGATTTGGGGTGACAGTGTTCCAGTACTGATTCCTAAATCCAACCTACCTATGGGAAGAACAGGTCCCAGAGACAGACAGGCAAGGTTGGGGGAATGTTTCAGTCAGCAGACAGTGATGAAACAGCTCAACACTGAGGGTGAACTTGGCAATGCTCAGAAGTGCCAGGCTTAGCATTTCTGTACTGGCAGGTTATCACAGACAGGCCAGAATCTAAGCTAGAGGGAGAACAAAGCCCAAACTAGATCCTGGGTCACTTTGAGGTGCATTATCTAGTTTTCCACATCAAGCAATTAAAATGTCACTGGGATGGCCCAGATCTGCTGTGAATCACTGAAATGAAATGACTCAGGATCCTCTCCACATCGCAGGCTGGTTCCAACCACACGCCTGTCCCCCCACGCATGGGAGTTTGGATGCTTCAGCCCTTGATCTGGAGGCAGCTGTCCAGGTGAGACTGCCTGGATCGCTCAGATCTTATTGGCTTTCCTGATTCATTCCTTCTATCTCCATCGTTTCCTTTGAATCCTTTGTCTTGTTAGAGGTGAGGTCACTCCAGTCACTGCTGGCCTTTCACTCAGTCAGAAATGAACATCTTTGGAACTTCTAACAAGGCCATCCTGCAAACCACAGCATGGCTTGGATCTCCCCCGGGGTACATAGAGGTGGAAAAATAACCCCATAACCTTTTGCTTTCTTCCCACCCTTGTGTGTGAAGCGTACAATCTCCATTGTGAACATAACAGAGTGACTAGGAAAAAAACCCACAAAATTGATGCTGTGACAAACGACTCTACTTGTGTGGACATCACAGATTCACCAGCGAGGCAAATCAACTGTTCTCATCCTTAGCAAGTAGAGCAGACAAGAGCATAAATGCAGTTTGCGCTGAAACCGCCTGAGGACCAAGCACATTCCTAAAGCAGAATTGATGATGCTACCTTCCTTCCACCAGTGCAGTGAAAAATGATAGTTTGAACAGTAAAAGGATAATAAAAATCCATTACAATTACACTACTTCTGACTATTCGAGCAGAGACACTGTGGTGAGGTCTTAGAACACAAGTATACATTATTTACAGTAAAAGCTCCACATGGCCTTTCTAACAGTGAAGGCTGGGATGTGAACATTTCCATGAATAATCAGAGGAGGTTATGCAACTTTCTCTTCATAGTGTCACGGTTAGATGTCATATTGCAGAGATCCCTCTGGCTTTCTTAGTGTTGTGTAATAAGTAAAGTGAGGGCGCCAGACAGACTTGTACTGAAGCCTTTCCATGGTCTTTGAAACCTACCTCTTACCTTCTCCAAACCCTATAAAAGAGTCTATGCATGGGGGGATTGAGGAGTAATTTTTTATTCATCTGGAAAACCAATGCATTGAAAATTGATCTAGAAAAAGACATGTAAGGTTAAGAAATGATGTATGAAACACCCCAACGGAATATCTAATACCACACTCAAGATGACAGATCGATCTGCTTGTGTTTATGTCCTCTGCGTGAAGCCAGTGCTGGTTAATGCAAGAGCATGAAATTTGGAATCGATTCTTGATTCTTCCTCTTGCCTTTATCGTGTGCTTCTAAACCAGTTATATAATTTCTCTGGGCCCAGATCAGCACACATGCAAAATGAGAAGAAGACGGGAATGGTGAGTTGGGAGAGGGTTAAGTTGCAATGTTTTCTACAAAGCGACGGAACACTCATTAACCCATAACACTCCCGGGTTATCATCCTCAGCTAAGAAAGATTATATTTCTGAAGGATTGTAAATCAATTCCACTGATTATTAAGTCCCCTTTGTGGGGATATTATTTAGAATAGAAGCATGTTCTGTATTTTCCAAAGTTACATAAAAGATTATCTTCAAAAACTGTTCATCACAGCCTGGTATTTATATTACCAGCATGGGTCACATGGTCTGGTTTTCAAACTTAGTTTATAACATTCTGGCTGCATCATTTGAGGCCAACGTCTCAGTCCTTAAAACCCTCCTAGTTCTCATAGGCAAATGGGGTAACACTAGTAACACCAGAGATCCATTGACAGGGTTACATATTAAACTTAAAAAGAGCTTAATGCAGTGCCTGGCTCGAGGCTGTGCACGATTGTATAATTAGTGACTGTATGACTCTGTTCTTGGAGCTGCTATCCTAAAAAAAAAAAAACTTTCAAAAAGCGTAATTGTTAGAGTTTAAAAAAAGATGGTTAAAAATAAAACACAGTTTTCTCTCAAACTGCTCTGTCATAAAGATAAAGTACGCCACATTCTTTTTTAGACCGTCACATTTTAAACTTATATTTGGTGTCCTTTCTTCTTTGCATGACAGTTTACTTTTGACTCTCAGAAACTTAAAACTTAAAGTCAGTATCCCTGGGAAGTTTATTCTGTCATCAAAGTGCCCTGTTTTATTCAAAACTCCTTTGTGTGTGATGTTTAGAATCATAAAAGGCTAGGACCCTTTCTACCTTTTAAGAGAATATGGAAGCATGGTATAAAGAATCATTTTAAAGAAGACAATACAGAGATTTACATTATCAAAACCGCAAAGATGCCCAGGCCAGTTTATCCAGGGAAGAGGAGATGCAGCCAGCCAAGGGGGCGGTGCTGCCTGACAATGGTTAAAGGAAGAATCACCCCTAAGCCATGGTAGCGCTCAGAGGGGGCCTGCCCATCACAATTTCAACTCTTTGAAGCTGCATTGCCTTTAAGCAATGAGAAGTCTTTGTGGTGATGGGAAACATACATTTATAATTATAGAAGAACACAGTGTACGCAAGAGATGGTAGAAAAGAATGCAAGGGTCTGAGGGAAGTCCTGATACACCCAGCCTGGCCTGTGAGGTATCATTTCTCAAACTCTGCCTATTTTCCATGTTTTTCCTAATTTAAACAGCCAGGAGGCAACATTCCCTCTTGGCCGATTGTTTTCCCTGCACCCACTTGGCTCTACAGCAACCAGGCCATCAGGGTATGGAATATTGCCTATTAATCCAATCATTGAAATAAGCTAGAATTCATGAAACTAATTCAAAACTGTATCAACATGTTGGTGAACTTATAAGGCAGCTGAGGAAATGATCAAAATAAAATTGAACGGTGCTTAGAACATCTTTTATGTTTTTGAACCAAAGTTAAGCTGATGAGTGAATCCTGACGTGTGGAAATTCATTCTAATGGAGAAACAGGAGAAATATAGCTTTATATTTATAGACAGTCAGCCAGAGAGAAAGTCCCAAGAGGAACATGGATGCTACCTTGCCTACCCTGGCAGGACTAGAGACAGGGTCTGATATAGTTTTCTCAAAGATGGCTGCAAGCAACTTCCTGGCAGCAAATGTCTGCTTTTTCCTAAACTCTGTAGACCTGGGTGGGCCGCCCTTTCCTCAGTCAGCCTCTTGAGTCCACCAACCAATCAGGCCTATCCCTTCCATGCCTAACTTTAATGGCAAGGCATATAAATTGGCCCAGATAAACTGGCCTGACATGTGTGCATGAACTCTTTAGGCAATTCTTTCTTCTGGTGCCTGCTTTGGTAAGCTGTCTGCTTTCCCAGCCCCAACATGGCTGGGAAAGGGGAGGGATTTCTCCTGATCTGAGCATATTCCTACCTTGTTTTGGGTGCTTTCTTGCTTTACTACATGAATGATCTCTCTTTAAGTCCTGAGTCTTTTTTAAATTTTATCTTTATTGCCCAAAATTAGATACATTGATTGAGTAAATATTGTGCTTATATTCCCATTTCCCTCCCCCCTGTCCCCAATCCACTGGGTATCCTCAGTGTGCACACTGGATCATAAGTCCTGAGTCTTTTACTATCCAGTCTCTTAGCTTTTTCCCATCCATTATGTGAAGGTGAAGGGCCTGCACTCTCATGCTTTGCTTCCCACTTGTGTGTGCACATATGCACATGTGTGTGCATCTGTGTGTGCGTCTCAATCTTTTGGCCTGGCTCTCATGTTTTGCCTTCCGTGTGTGTGTGTGTGTGTGTGTGTGTGTGTGTGTGTCCTCTCCAGAGGCTTCTTTCTTGGGAATTTCTCTATATGAAAGTGGCAGTATCCATTCTCCCCTTTCCAGGTGGGCAAGAAGAATTAATTCATTCAGCTAGCCTACTCCTGGATCCTATTTCTCCATAAATAAACCCTATAAATTATAAATTACCCTCTTGTAGTCTTTTTTTTTCAACTCTTTGCTAAATCAGATAAGAACTCAAAAATTGGGGTCCACAGGCTTGGGATGTCCTGTACTCTTATAGAATTTAATTCATCCCAGGACCCACCCAAAACCCTGCATTACTAATATTCTTAAATCATGCACAGAAACCTTCTTAGATACGATATAAGAGATGCTGATATTTGATGGGAGAAAAAAGGCAAGTTTATCCAAGTTATTAGAAAAATTGTTTCTGAAGACGTTTATGAAAATGTCAAATTATAGCTCTGCTTCCAATTTCATTTAACAATTACTATAAACAATCTTAAATTTTGAAGTTTCCATGCAGAATAAACAAAATGATACATAGAAAATAGCAAAGTGTAAGAAAAGTTCCTAGAGTGGTTTCTAAGCATAAAATAGATGGAAAAATTAAACACACAACTTTTCATTCATCCCATGGTGGAAAGGCCAAAATTAACAATTAGGAAAAAAGAAAAGAAAACAAACAAACAAACAAACAAAAAAACCATCTCAGGAATGGAGATGCAGCCCATTGCTCAGGCGCTTGCACAGCGTGTTCAAGGCATTGGTTCCAATCCCCAGCATTACCAAACACACACACACACACACACAAAAAAAAAAAACTCTCAGGAAATTCTCAAGAAATTTTATTTCATGACATGTTAAAGATGAGGTACTACACATGAAATGTAAAATATTTCTGAAGCCCTACTTTCTAAGCTAATAGTTATTGACGATAACAGATAACCCTTACTGAAAGGTCATCTTTAGATAATACAGTTCCAGAGGGAAAGCTTGCCTTTAGCACCAATGGAACCTGGGGGTCTGCACTTTGGATCATTACTCAGCAGCTTCATGAACGTTAGCAACCGCTTTCCTTTCCAGAGTCCAATAAACTAGAGAAAATGAACAGACAACCTACATCAGTGGGCTGGGGAGACAGGTCAGGGGCAAAAGTGCTTGCTTGCAAGCTTGAGGAGCTGAGTTAAGCCTCCAGAACCCACTTATCCAGGCTGGCTGTGGTGGTGCGGACCTGCAATTCCAGCCTTCGGGAGGCAGAGACCAGAGACTCTCTGGAACTCCCTGGCTCACCAGGGTAGCCTATTGGTGAGCTCCAGCTCAGTGAAAACTGCTGTCTCAAAAAAAATGGATTTTATTCCTAGAAAAAATATCAAGGGTTGTTCTACACACACACACACACACACACACACACACACACACACACACACACGACCTACATAAAAGTACTTGAAAGTCTGAAACATAAATATCCAAATATCCATGAACAAGTCGATTTTAAGTAAGTTAAGTGCTTACTATGTATTTGTGTGCCGGGAGGAGGGGGAGGAGAGCTGCGGAGCACTGTCACTCAGGAGCTGTGGTTACCTGCACAAGATCTCTATATGATTGGCCAGGTGACATTCTAGTATGGACAGGGAAGGGCTTGAGAGGCCACTCCCCTTTCTGATGAGTTAAAGAAGTTAGAAGAAGGAAGAGAGTGGAGCTGAGAGGGATAAGGGAGGGTGTATTTGGGTATAGATGATCAAAATTCAACATCTATGTATGAAAATTTTAATTTTTTTAAAATTTTCATCCATTTTTCTCTCCAAAGCATTGTTTTTTGCAATTTGATTTTTCTCTGCAAAGATTTCCTTTGCCATATGAGCTAATCACAATTTGAATGTGTGTTTTTTAATTTTTTAAAATATTTTATTTATTAATTTTCAAGCAGAGAAAAACACACACACACACAGAGAGAGAGAGAGAGAGAGAGAGAGAGAGAGAGAGAGAGAGAGAGAGAGAGAGAGAGAACACACCAGGGCCACCACCTTGTGGGTCTGGCATATGTGGGTACTGGGGAATTGAACCCAGGGCCTTCGGCACTGAAGGCAAGTGCCTTAACCACTGAGCCATCTCTCCAGCCTGAATGTGTGTGTTTTTTAACCATCTGTTTTTTAAATTTTCTCTCTTCTTTCAGATGTGCATGTGTATCTCTGCATGCGTATACACGTGTGTGCACATAAGTACAGTCACTTCTTTCTGCATCTGCCTTTGCTGGTTATGACTAAAGTAAGCTTGGAACAAAGCTGAGTCTAAATTATGCCCAGGTTGTGCTAAAGTTCAGCAAATGACTCATCAGTTCATCATCACTGAATAGCCTACATGGGTCATGGGAGTTGAAGTCAGAAATAATGAAGCAAGTGATTCATTGAATTGACAACAATATTATATCCGTATATTTTAATTCTTTTACGATGAACTAGGTGACACGTTTGAACTAGAAATCTTAACGACCTTCCTTCTTTGACACCACTGCTGGTTTGCATCTGACTACCATGGCGTGTGTCGATTTCTCACCCTCAAAAGAGAAATCCATATCATGTTGCCCTTTACCCATAGCAATTTTTATGTAAACATTCAGGTTATACTGTGACCAATTTGGAGACCTCTGATAATAATGCAAAATAACATTTTGAGCATTTTCTCTCCCTTCTCTTCACACTACTTCTTTGTAATGTGCTGTTCTATAAATATTGCACGTCTTCTTTTGTAAAAAGAAAATAAAAAGAGCAAAAATAAAAATTAGCGATTACCTATAACCAGAATTTTGTGGGGAATCCAAGGAAAAGAAATTGAAAAATAGAAAACCAACCAAACAAAAGACAGGAACTAATGAAAATAAACAGCAGTGTCCTGTAATATCTGAAAGAGTTGATCTTAGTAATTGGCGTCAAAATCAGTGTGGTAAACAAGTCACACCACTCTCCGGGTCATTTACAAAAGTCTCAAAGGAATAATGAAGCAAAGAAATGGTTCACATTGGAAATGACAATCATTTAGCTAGCCTGTATCCAGTTACTCATTGATGACATTCATTGGGGAAAAATTGCCAGATGATTATAGGTATAGTGGATAAGTATAATCTATAATCTGGAGATATCAGTGGTAATGAAGAACCAAGAACACAGACATTACTGGAAGTTTAATGAGGGAAAACAATCATAATTCTATTTTCACCACAGTCCATGGCACAAGGCCTTATTGTAATAAGAAATAATTGGATATTTATTGAGTGAATTAACAACACTATACTGGAGGTAACCCATGATGTGAAGGAGCTGATATTCCCACGTAGTTCAATATGCATAAATCCAAGGTCATCAACTTGAGACCTTGAAGTACTGAATACAACTACCCCAACTCTCCCAAACAGAGGTGACACAACACCTATGACTCATCAATTTCAAGCAACTCCCTTCTTCTTGGACCTTCACCCTCAGAGCACCACCCCATTGCAGCCTTCTCGCCCGCTGAAGCACAGGCTTTTTTGGAGGGCAGCTACTCCACCCTTCAGCCAGAGGGGAAATATCAGGCTCCAGTTGTATCTGTATATTTCGTCACTCAAAAGATTGGAAGGGACTCTGAGAACTCAGCTCTTGCATCGTTCTCTCAGGAGGTTCACCCGTAATAACAGCTTCCATTTATGCACCATTGACTGTGCCGCACATCCTTCTGGGAGTTCTACTTAAATGTCACTTTTTTCATTCTCAAAATAGCCCTACACATTGGGTAATATTTTGGTCTTGTTTTAAAAATAAGGAAATGGGAATACAGAGGTCAAGTATCCTTTCCAAAGTTGGTTAATTATTAACACACAGAATCATAATTTGCATCAAAGCCTGTCTGACCCTAGATCTACCGAATTTTTTTGTTGTTGTTGAGAATTAATGACAGGGATATCTCTACTTGCAATCAAAGTCTTTATTATCTCAACAAATAATGATTTTTTTCTTTTAAATCTAACATATTTTAACTGTCTTTGGGTTTTGTTGTTTAGTCAGAACTACTTTATTACCATGAGACCAACTCTATTGAACTAATCCAATTGAAAATAATAATAATTTTGCACAATTTCCTGTCTTAACTTGATTTATTATTGGCTTCCTCAGGAACATCTCATAATCCTCAATAGCCACACGGGGTCTGGATAGGCTTCTTTCTAAGGCACTGTTAGAGGCAGGGGCGTCAATAGTATCAGGTCTTTCTGTTTTCCTGATGCCTTTCCTGTGGATAGTTGACTTTATTCAGAGACTTATTAACACTAGACAGCAAGAAGCATAGACACAGGATAATTTCTTTAATTAATATATTTTTATTAATGAGTAGAAACTCTGTATGTAAAAGTCTTGTGTCAGTACCCCTTTTCCCCTCCTTCCTGCTCCACTGAGGACCCTCCTCTTCGGGATTGCCAGAATCCTCCATGGGATGGAGGGATGTGAGTTGTGCAAGCAGCAGATAATTTTTTATTTGCGGGTAGGAGAGCACTGCCTCTGGATATCTCCCCAGAATGGGTCTTACAATCTTTCTGCCTCATCTTCCACAAAGTTCCCTGAGACCTGATGAGTGCGTTCTAAGTCTGCTTTAGTGTTGAGCTCTCGAGAGTCTCTGGGTTTCTACTTTGGACTGTTTTGAGTTTCCTCAGAGTCTGTCACCATTACCCTTGTGTAGGTTGTTAATTTGGTGAGGTTATACTGAGTACAGCCTCTCTTTAGGCCCATGGCTAGTGG
This sequence comes from Zapus hudsonius, assembly GCA_004024765.1. Classification (NCBI taxonomy): domain Eukaryota; kingdom Metazoa; phylum Chordata; class Mammalia; order Rodentia; family Dipodidae; genus Zapus; species Zapus hudsonius. The sequence continues at coordinate 14,549 of PVHP010009126.1, forward strand.
GGGCTTCGCCTTGGATTTCTAGATTCTTAAGGATTGTTTTTAAGGCTCATTCAAAGCAAATTACAGGGCCACTGCCTTTCCTGTTAGAACACAAGTCTAGAAAGATCAGTGGTGGCCAAGATAACGCCCATCATCAGGATCCCATGGAGTGCAGGACAGAGGAGGCATCTGAAGGGAAGGGATGGGGTGGGCATTCAGTGACATGGTGACTTGAAGTTCCCTGCTCTCAAGAAAACCATGCATAGCTGAGGACACACTTTCCTTCTGGAACCAAGGACAGGGTCCTCTAATCGTCTGCTGACTTGTCGAGCAGAGTGTGGCGTATTCAGGACTTAGCAATACATAGGGAAGATAAGTCAAGGAGAGAAGGAAAGGAAAGGAAAGAATGGAAGAGAAACAACGTAAGGGTTCAGCTGAGAAGGTAGAAAATGACAGAAGAGGGTTAGATAGATTCATGTATGATTTTATAAATCCAAAGCTTGACATGAAGTAAAATAACAGTAAAGATATACACAGATAAGAAAGTTTAATCTAAAAGCCTTTGATGGTTGTATATTATGTAATTATTGTTTTTTTGTTTAAGTTTCTTGTTGTATGATCACACTTTGAGCTTTTCTAGAGTGCCGATAATATGTGTTTTATTGGATTCTCTACATATAGCCCTTGTATCCTGTATTTTCACCAGTTCTTCAGTGAGCAAGCCATTGTCAAAGCCCAGCCAGGATCCCAGGCTGTTCAGAGACTTCCCCTTGCATTCTATCCTTTCTCTGTTCATTCTTCAGGGAACAGAGTAAGAAGTATCACTTTGTGAAAAATGATGTTTTCTAGAAGTCCAAAGTTATCTGAACCTATATGAACCTAAAAAAAGTCTTGGGTTTGGCCTATGGTTTGAGGTTTGAATTAGAGCTTAGGTTATTCTTATTTTATCTGCTCCAGTTTTCCATCAGTAATTATACTGTTTCTATATCTCTGACTCGCAGAGGAGGACATTACCACGGGTTTGGATACAGTAAGAATAAACCAACCAAGTTGTCTGCCCATCTGCCAAAATGAACCTGGATAAACACGTCTGCAGTTTCAAAACCCTTTAACTATGTGTTTATTTGCTTCGCTTCGGTTGGTTCCCATTTGTTAGTTTTAGCAGGCTATATTTATACACCAGAAAAACACCAGTCAAATACCACAAGCTTTCAAACCTCAATATAATACAAATAGCTAATCATTGGATAAGGCCACTGATACCTTGGTTTCAAGAGAGAAAATCTTCCACATTCTTGTTCAGTGAATGAGCACCATGTTTTGAGACAGGCCTATCTCTAGTTTCTACCACATACCATCATACAATGGTCAAAAAATTAATTCAAAATCAAATGCACGATGAGTCTGAGGTGTTACTGTACCACATCACACGGCTGAATGCCGGTCAGGATTCTCAGAACAAACATGTGCACTTTGCAGTGTGCATGCCTTCAAGTACACAAGGCTAATAACCTACTGGAAACATCCAAGCTGAGGTTCAAGATTACTGGATATTGCGAGTGACAGTGTACATATGAATTTATCTCCTCTTAGAGAGGCACAGTGACTTAGTTATTAAAAGGGAAGAATTCCGATCTTTTCTTGCCTCATTCTCAAGCAAGCATCAAAGCAGTATGTCTTTGAATTGGATTGAAAAATATTTGGTTTTGAAAGTTTCCATTTGAGTTGCTGATAAGAGTTTCATAAAACAATAATAATAAAAGGCGTGGTTCAGTGACAGAGCACTGGGCTAGCATGTGAGACCCTACGACAGATCCTTAGCACCACACACACACACACACACACACACACACACACACACACACAAGCTGCACATGAAACTTGGCATGGCATTAGGGCAGAATTTCCAACAATTTATAAAATGGCCCTAAACATACTTCTTCCATTTTGTTTTGCATCATTATGCCAAATGGCACCTTCATCACTGGCAAATAGCAAATCAATATATTGATCAGATCTGGAAAATGTTGAAGATGTTCTGTGTCCTACAGTGTTAAATCTTCAGCCAAGATTTAATTCTTTATGTAAAAATAAATAAGCATATCCATCTCATTGGTATGCCAATTTGTTTTCCTTTTTAATTAATGGTAAAATGATAAATATAATTTTTAAGATTGTTTTTGATTTACTGTCAATATATGTTTGATTTATATACCTATTTATATGCCTGGAGTCATAAAAATATTCTCATGTGACAAGGGATCATGAGTGGCAATAGTTTTAGAAGTCATGATGTATATCATTTCTGCTTCAGAGAGAGATGCTCAAGTCCTTTCATAAGGAACAGAATTGAAGATATTCTACTGTGCAAATTCCTCATTCAATTGAAGCAACTTTTCTATTTTAGAGTCTATGTGACTAATGTAACTAAAGAAAATTCCCCTAAGTGCATAAGGAATATCAATATATTTTAAATAACATGAATCAACTAGTAAGCTATGTTTTACTGTCCTGTGCTCCGGAACACAGAAGTGCAGTTCTCATAGTCAATACATGGATTTGCACTGTTCCATGAAAGAATGGCAGAATGAACAGTAAGCATAAGCTACCTGGCATTGAAGATATATTCTTGGTATAAAAAGTCTCTTGTTGGGGCTGGGGAGATGGCTAAGCAGAAGGAGTGCTTGCTACTTAAAGACGAGAGCTTCTCATGTTGGAGACTGCTAAGTTCCACTCCCCAGGACCAACATGAAAAGCTCAGTATGGCCTAGACTGCTCTCAACCCAGTCCATGCAGGGCAGCTGTGGAGAACCATGGGGTCTCACTAATGGATAACAGCTTCAAATGGAGGCAGAGACCCCTTTCTGGATGCAAGAAATGTGCAGGTGAGTGAAGAGAGAAGGACACTCAATGTTCTTATATTCACATCTGCACACACATCACACATCACACATATGACCCCCACACAGATCTTATGCTTAGGAAAATGGTAACCAAATTTATTTTAATAATACTGAAATATGGAAAAAATAGATTACTAAAACTATCTTGGTCTAAAATTTCTATCAACTTATTTATTATTTATTTGGTGTATGTGTATGCATATTCGTGTGTCAGTGCAGGTGCACATGTGCCCTCAAGTGTGTGTGTGTGTGTGTGTGTGTGTGTGTGTGTGTGTGTGTAAGTCAGGCAACAAATTTCAGCTCACTGTTTGCCTTCTACTCTTTGGAGTCAGGGTCTCATTGTTCCGGGATATTTTCCTGTCTCATCTCCCTTCTCAGTATAAACCCACTGGGATTACTGAGGGCCACAGCTTTAATGTTGGAATTTTCTTTGGAATTATATTAAATTATTATATTCTTTTTGGTAAGATAACCATCATTTTCATGATATAAATTTTTCTCTCCATAAGCATAGGAAAAATTTCCATTTTTCTTATATCTTTCTCAATTTCTTTTTCTGTGTTTTAATATTTTTCTTGTAGAGATCTTTCATTTCTGTGATTAAGTATATTTCAAGGTATTGAATTTTTGTGTCTATTGTAAATATGACTGCTTCCCTGATTTCTTTTTTCCATGTTTGTTCTTGGTATAGATGAAGGCAACTGATCTTTGAGTGTTGACTTTATACATTGACGCTCTGCTGAAAATGTTTATCACCTCTAGGAGTTTTACGGAATCTTTCAGGTCTCTTAAGTATAGAATCATATCATGTATAAACAAGGCACGTTTGACTTTTTCTTTTTCAATTTGTTTCCCTTTTATTTGTCCCTATTGTCTTATTACTTGAGCTAAGACTTCAAGTGTTATGTTTAAAAGCAGTGGTGAGTGTGTGCTCTTATCTTATTTCAGCCCTTAGTGGAGTGTTTGAGTTTTTTTTTTCCTATTTAGTATCATATGGGCTTTAGTCTGTTCTGTATGGTCCTTTTATATCCAGAAATTATTCCTCCATCCCTAATTTCTCCAGTGTTTTAATCTTGAAGGGATGTTGTGCTTGGTCAAAGGCCTTTTCTGCATCTATTGAAATAATCATGTAAATTCTGCCCTTAGGTATATTTATGTGATGAACTATTTTTATTTGATCTTTGTATGCTGAACCATCTCTGCATGGGATGAAACCTACTTGATTGGGATTGATGATACTTGAGCTTGTGGACTCAAATTTTGCTAATTTTATTGAGAATTTATTCATCTAAGTTTATCAGGGATACAAGTCCATAATTTTCTTTTCTTGTTGAATTTCTGTCTGGTTTTGGAGTCAGGGAGCATTCCCTCCTTTTCAATTTGGTGAAACAAGTGTAAAGCATAGTTTTTTTTTTTTCTATAAAGGTTTGGTAGAATTTGGCAGTGAATCTATCTGGACATGGACTTTTTTTTTTTTCAGTTGGGAGGCTTTTAATTACCTCATTAATCTTGTTAGATATTGTAGCTGTATTCAGAGACTTTATCACTTCTGCCATTTTAAGTGAGGTCTTGGGATTCAAACTCTGGCACTTTAGAGTTGCCCAGAAAGTACTTTATTCACTTTGACTTCTCCATTGCTCCACCTAGTATTTTTATTTGTTCATTAAAGTCTTTTCTCATATGTGAAATCACTTATTACCAGTGGTGGAAATGATTGCTACAGCAAAGTTGATGGTAAATTTGGAGAATTTTGAAGAGGAAGTAAGCACATAGCAATGGAGGAAGGATTACTTCTCTGAGGGTAATTCTTTCAAAATGATCTAAAAGGCAAGTAAGGATGACAAAGGAGACCTTTAAAAGATTAGATATTTTAAGAAATCTTTAAATTCATGTTAAGATTTTATACACTCAAAGTTTGGGCTATGTTTTCCTGATGAGTGATGAAAGATTTTTAGTTTCATTTCAAGGTTGTTTTTTTCTTCTTCTTGGTTATATTTACATTTATTTGTTTTTCATGTGAATGAATAACCAGGTAACTCCTAGGTCAGTATTTATAAAGTAAACTCTCTAGAACAATTTTCATTAAAAAGACAGAGCTAATCTTGTCACAGAATCTCACTGGTAGAATAGGAAACTATTTCAATTTACCACAATAAAGTAAATATTTCATCAAGATTGGTATCCGTTTGAAGACGAAAACTGCTGAACCACGGCTTGTAGAAGAAGCTACACATTTTGCAACACATTTTAGCCAAGTTCTATTCAAGCCACCAAATTGTCCAATCTGGTTTAAAGCATCATTAGAAGCTTAAGTGCAGAGGGGAGAGGAGTAGGATTAGATTTCAAAAGTAGCCCCATAGATTTCACGTTATTTGCTAATGCAAAGGACACTTTCCCCAATGCAAAAGGATACTTAACCACCTGTTTTAGGAGCAGTTGAGTCTCAATTGTTTTCTGGTGGATAACTTTTCTTTTTCTCTCTTTTTGTTATCAAAATTGTGGCACTTATACACTATGGAATTCTATGCAGCGGAAAGGAAAAATGACATATATTCTGCAATTTGTGAGTAACATCCATCACCATGCCAACTCTAGCTCTGCCCTAGCCAACTTTTCTAGGAGTTTATGGTTCACATCTTCTATAACAGAAATGAGGAAAATGTCTATGGTTCATTCTAGGATTCTCACAGTATTCTCATGCCGAGCCTCAAAGAACCAAACATGAAAGGCTCTGTCTCAAAATTACTCTGTAAATGTTGACAATAAATAGTCTTAGCCAGGCGTGGTGGCGCACGTCTTTAATCCCAGCACTTGGGAGGCAGAGGTAGGAGGATCGCCGTGAGTGCAAGGCCACCCTTAGACTACATAGTGAATTCCAGGTCAGCCTGAGCTAGAGCGAGACCCTACCTCAAAAAAACAAAAACAAAAACAAAAAAAAAAATAAATAAATAGTCTTAAAAATTGATACATAAACTCCGTATGTCTTTACTCTCAATACGACTTCATAATTCTGATAAAATAAGATCTGAAATTTTGAGACATTTAACAAAGAAAAAACCCCAATAATTATTTCCTACTATCTGCTTACAATGTAAGGATTTTTCTCAAAACCTGACAGCAAAATGAATCAGATTAAAAAAAAAATCACAGAAATAATATTTAACTTAGAGAGAAAGTGTAAAGACTTGAAATTTGTGTAGAGTTAAATGGCATATGATAAAACTCAGGTGGAGTGTCAGGAGACATATAATGTAATGAGATAGAAGGAGGACTTTCAGGCTGACAGCCGAGCAATACTGGAGATCATTTTCTGTCCTTGGTCATGAACAAAGGAAAATGGAATCGTCAGCCTCATTTGCCTTCTGTGGCTCTAAGCACTACCGGAGCAGAAATGAGTTGGCCAACATCAGCAAATCTTGCTGTTGACCTTGTTCTTGAATTTTCTTTAGGAAACAATTTCTCTAGTCAGTGTAACTGTCCATGTAATTGCTAATAGGCTGACTTGGTAGAGAGTTAACATAAGCAGTGCAGAACGTGGCCCTGTCTTGGATACTTAGGCATCAAGAGACTGAACACAGAAACTTTACAGATATTTAGAACAGCTAAAGTTACCACAAACAGTACGTGAAAGGAGATTTACCTGCTATCAAGTTTATCAAGGGGCATTCAGGCAATACCAATGGAATGACATCTTTATCTTGATTATGTAAGTGTTTCATAGGTAGTCAGCTTTTGGTGTTTATACATCTATGCATGTCTATATGTACCTGTACTTCCAACTACCTGGCTTTCAAACCTAAGTTAATTCTGGCTCTGAAAGCCTGTACCAGCTAGAAAAGCATGAAAATTTCATTGTTGTTACAGAAAAGAAATGGCCAGTGATTGTGGGGGTGTGCCAGGAACTGAAAGCAGAAAGATGGATCTTATTTGATTTTTATTCAAACCAACTGTTCATCGAACTGTGCAACTTGCCTCCCCAACAGCCCCTATCACATAAAAGTCTTCTGGAAAGCAGTTGCCTAGCGGGATCTACATTTCAAGCTCCACTGGTGGGCTGGATAAATTAGAGTACAGCAATATGTGCCCCTACTTTAACTGCATGAACCATCTTTTCTCTCCTCTGCCCTTGGCCTGATGCAGATGAATGTGATGACCTTGGAAGCCTCCTCTGGAAGACTGAGGAGCCAAAAGCGGCCAGGAGCTTCGGAGGAAAGCCACCTGCTGACCGAGAGCAGGTATTCTGGACTCCACATAAACCACAAATTAACCTCAGTGATGCTGGTTTCTTTGCTAATGTAGTTAGCTCTACCCTAATCAATACTTGAAGCAGCTTTTACTTAAAATCAGAGTTGTTTTCACTGTGGATTAGAAGTGAACATTCAAAACAAATTGCCCCCAAAAATCAAAGAACATTCTGCCACCAGAATCCCCACATTGGTGACATTTCTTGCCATCTGTGGCCATCCTTTCTATTTCTTCAAAGTTAACACCATCCCGTATGATGCCCTGTGTTCTACACAACAAAGCAGATATGAGTTTGTTCTGTTGAAATGTCAAAATTTTATTTATCCTTTGTGTTTTATGAAGAATGCTCTCTGACATGTAGAGAAAGCTCTTGCTCATGGAACTTAGTCACACTTCTTTCTTTGATGCATTGTCTTCTTTTATTTTGCTATTTGACAGGCCCTTCTCATTCTAGTGGAGTTTTAATGAAATTGTGAAAACCAAACATATGAAAAGATTTACAAACAATAAATAATTTCTCATTATCCCAAAATATCAACTTATGATACAAAGGTCTATAGTTGGGAAGGCGGTGACATAAACTGTGCTTTCCACTGGCATGTTGTGTCATTTCCTCAAAAACAAAAATGAAAATAATCTGAATGCAGAAGACTAGACTAGTCTAGATCACCTCTTGAGAAGTACCATACGTCTTGTGAAATGACTGCACTGTGAAAGTCAGTGATGGGGAAAGAAGCTTTTAGAATAGATGATAAGCTTTTGACCCTCCATGCACTTGAAATTCAAAAGAATGGTCTCTGTTTTGAGTACAGAGCAAAAAGCAGTGCAATCAATGGGATTTTTTAATCACTGACCTCTTCATCATCTTTCCCTCCTCCCTGGAAATGTATACTCTTTACTCTTAGGTGCTCGTTTCCGAAGAACTGAAGCCTGCTATAATCCATGCCGTCTTCTTCTACCCCAGGTTTAAAATCATTATACTTTCCTTCTCTCTGTTTTTAAAAGGTCATGAAATAAAAGAACATTTTTTTAAATCTCAGAGCCGTATGTTAGGAAGAAACTGTTTGATAGGAAGAAATCAGAATGCTGCCAAATCCTTCGTTTCTACTCACTGATTTCTTGAAGCCCTCTGGGTCCATCTTTGAACCTCAAGCTTTGCAGTCATGAAATGGTGTAATGCTGTCTAGGTTGCAGGGGAACACACTCACCATGGTCTTTATGGTGACTTTCAAAAACCGGCAGCTATTTTCACCTTCAGTGGGATTTGTCAGCTAGAAGACAGCTTCCAATGGCCATGCACAGATCTCATGGATAATTGTGTGAAAAGGAAGGCAGTATACTAAAATGAAAAGGGTCTTAATCAGAATTCTAAAATTTTTACTGAGCAAGAAGATGGAAAATGAGTGTGTCACATAAAAGCCCAAAATGTAATATTCAAATTCTACTCTTCTGTTGCTAGAAATTTCCTGGTGATCAAGTAAGAGATACTTGTTTTCATTATTGGTTTAGTTTATGAGTCATGGTTTAACTAGGTTGTGGGCCTTAAACTTGAATTCTTTTGTCTCAGCCTCCCATTTAGCTGGGATTAAGGACAGGCACCACCTCACTCAGTACCATTCTGAAATTGAAAAAATGATCAGTATGGCTTGGATTCACTTCTGATCTTCCTTGAGCAGTTTAATATCTACCAAGCCCTCAGTGTTCAGCTTAAAGTCATTACCTTAGGAAGCCTTCAGTGATCTCCTACTAGCAAATTTACAGATTCTTCTCACACACTTCCTGGCACCCTCTCCAGGATGTAGGTATAGCCCAAAGGACTCCATTCTTCTCTGTATGCACACTGGCCAAAAACCAACTCTGGAGGCTCATTTGGTTGAATGTGCATCATGCCTTATGTACTTTGTGGGGGTCACAGGAGAAATCCTTAAATATTGTTTTATAAATGAATAAGTTAAATTTCCTAAGTGGGAGATTGGGAAAGAGAGCTCACTAGAGGACAAATGTCAAACATCATGAAGATAGAGTGAAAGCGCATGTGAAATGTATTGTCCTAGAGACACGAAGACTATGACAAGACACCATAATTTGCTTTAAAATTTGGAAGGCTGAGAACTCATCCCCTTATATTTATATAATTATGGAGTAGGTAGATGACTTCTTCTGATAGCTTCTGAGGATACACGGTAGAGGAACAGGGCTCCTGACCATATACAGCTCAAACCGTGGTGCACGAAGCACACACTGACAAATAGGAGTAATGTGATGAGTCTACTTCCACATGTGCAGAGGATGTTAAACCAACTCCAGATCACCAGATTCCAGAAAGCTTTTCAGACAGCAGAATCCATAAGTTAAATTTGAAAGATGCACACAAAGGGAAAGAAGGAAATAAAGATGATGTCGGCCAAACACGCTTCATTTTTGTCATGGGTCTGAAAGTCTAAAAGAAACTGGTTGTGTGATGAACAGAGACACCAAGGTATTGGTTGATGTGGCTAAAATCTGGGAGAGCCCAGAGGCTCAGAATTGTCTTCAGTTCTCTTTTCTTTTCCTTCTTTTTCTTCCCTCTCCTTTTATTCCGTTTCCATTCCTTTCACCTCCTGACCTCCTTCTTTTCTTCCCTTTTTTAAACTTTATTTCTTCTTCCCTCCTTTCCTTCTCTGTTGGTTTTGAATCTCTTTTCAGCAAATTCTCCTCTTTTGAATTTTCCTCATGAAAATTAGACCTGAAATTATAAACTGCTTCTGCCAAGTCCCATTTTACAATTTCTTCACCTAACTCTTGTATTCCTCTACAAAAACTCTATGTCATAAAACACTTAAAATGCCTGATTTCCATTATTTCAATGCCAAGAGAGATTTTGTCTTCTACTTACATTCTGACGTAGAAGGGGCAGAGGTCACATAGCAGCTCAAAGGGAAAGTTGAACATACTGGAGAGGAAGACCCTGTGCCTTGTTTTGCCCATGAAAACTCTTGAAGACATGTGACAGACTTTTAAAAAGAAATATTTCTACTTGTGCCTTAAATACCAGAAACAAAGGGCAAATACTTCAGAGACAACAGCTTCTGAATGTCTAGCCCTTCCTCATAAGCACATCTCAGTGGCCCACTCGGGCAAGGATTTACCCCGACCTTTTTGTCCATCTGGGTTTTGGCAGGCAGAAGAAAAAAATCATTTGATAATTTCATTTATTTAAACATAAAGAGGGAATCTGAAGAAAGAAGTGAAATATGGACTGGAGAGATGCCTCAGCAGTTAACATACTTGCCTACAAAGCCTATCCACCTTGGTCCGATTCCCCAGTACCCACAAAAAGCCAGATGCAAAAGGTGGTGCATGCATCTGGACTTCCTTTACAGTGGCTGGAGGCCCTGGTGCACCCATTTTCTCTGTCTACCTCTATCTCTCTCTGTGCAAATAAATAAGTAAAAATGAAAAAGAAGTGAAATATGATTCTTATACTGTGTAAATGGAAATAAAAGTATAGAGAATATGAGTCCAAAAATAACAATAATAATTTAAGTACGTATGTTATTAGTTTCTCAATTCATACACATGAAAAATTTGCCTTTAATATATGTGCTGTGCTACCAGTAACAGTAAAGTAATATTAAAACTGTAATAATCCATAGTCTTTTTCTTCTTAATGTATTTTGGAGCTCCAGAACACATCAGCTAAAATAATCAGATAGACATCCTCCACTGAAAACAATGCTAAAAATAAAAAAATCTGTTTCATTTTTGAGAGCCTCTAGTTATTAACTCCTGGGTTATTGTTCATCCACTAATATTCTTCCCTTTCAGATGTTACTGAGTTTTTACAGTTGACAAGGATGACAGGTGTAACTTGATATCATAAATCACATATTTTTATTTTGATACATACTCTGCTGGCCTTCGGAGTGAGTGAAACATTATTCCTTGCTATACAGCCTTAGAAGATGCTAGAACTTCAGTATTTTTTAAACTTTAGTTTGCTCACAATATCAAACGATAAAACTTCCTTGTAGGCACCATAGTTATATTTTACTCTAATTATAGAATTCTTCCACAGTATACTCTGAAACTTTAACTTCCTGAAATGAGTGTTTCTGGGGTAGATTAAGGTGACAGATATAACACTGGGTAGGACTTTGAAGTGTTTAAAAATTCCTCCCCAGAAGATTAGCCTGCAGCTGAATTTCAGCCAAGACTCTGTAATTGCTTGAAAGTGTGATATTTTCCATTTGCTTTTTCAGAGTTCCATCCATTTTATCCATGGAGGTATCATTTCTTATTTCACATCTCATCTCTTCCACAGTGTTGTTCCACCATAGAATTCTTTTAACAGGAGCAACTCAAAGAAGGTTGATATACCAAAGGACCAGCCAGCCAATCAGTATTTACTGACCTATTTATATATTCATGGTAACTTTAGAGAAATACAATCACTACTAGTTATTCAGTTACTCATTCCTTGACAAAATGGGTGTCAATGAATTTATCAGGAAATTGTAAGTTCAACATGGTTTTTGAACTCCAGACTAGAAGTGGTGAAGCCAAGAACGAATAAAGTATGTTTGAGATGACTGTGAGAAAATGTTTGTGGTAGACTCTAGTTTCTAAAGATGATTTGAAATTATTTTATGAAGGTATATTTTACATATCATAACAATCTTCCATTGCAAGTCTGTATTTTTAGTGACCCTACCAGTGGTATAACTGTCACCTTTAATTAGCTTGAGGATATTTTTATGTTCCCCAAGATCTTTCATGCCAATTGAAAGTTAATCCCTATTTCTACCCTTATGTAGCCTTTAACCTACTTTCTGTAGACCTATGTGCTCTTTCTCTGGATATGTCATATTAACAGAATCACATAATAGGGCTGGAGAGATTGCTCAGTGGTTAAGGCACTTGCCTCCAGTGCCTAAGGCCCCGGGTTCAATTCCTCAGGACCCACATATGCCAGACCCATAAGGTGGTGGCCCTGGTGTTCTCTCTCTCTCTCTCTCTCTCTCTCTCTCTCTCTCTCTCTCTCTCTCTCTCCCCTTGAAAATGAATAAATAAAATATTAAAAAAAAAGAATCACATAATATGTGATCTTTTGTATTTGCTGACTTGTGTCTGGAAATATTTTGAGTTTGATCCATAATGGAGTAGACAACAATTTCTTTTCATTGTTGAATGCTGTCTCGGTGTCAGATAATCTTAAGTGGGAGTCATTGTAAACTGCACTTCACGGGGTGCTTACAAACTGTAAATATTGTTGAGTGAAGTGCACTCTTTTCCACAACCAGTCAACACAAGCAATCTTATGGCCAAAAGAACTTGAAAGCTAACTTTGATTCAGGCAGAAATTCCACACATTTAATTGGTATCCTATGGTGTATCAGGACAGATGCTGCCCACTAAGCAGATGGAGGGAGGTAAGGCACACATAGTCTTTGCTCTGATGATCTCATGATTGCATCAATAAAGAAGTATTGGGTTGGGGCTGGAGAGATGGCTCAGTGGCTAAGGCACTTGCCTCCAGTGCCTAAGGCCCCTGGTTCAATTCCCCAGGACCCACATAAGCCAGACTCACAAGGTGGTGGCCCTGGTGCTATTTCTCTCTCTCTCTCTCTCTCTCTCTCTCTCTCTCTCTCTCTCTCCTTGAAATTGAATAAATAAAATATTTTTAAAAACTATTGGGTTAAAACCAAAGTGAATTGTTCATCCACAGAAAGGTTCATGCCACTATAAGAACAAGCAGTGGTGGGAGCCAGCCTAGCATGAGGCTTAGAAATGATTTCCCCTCTGGGGAGGAATTTAAACTGAAAATTGAAGGACAAAATATTTGGACAGGTTTACTAAAAATAAGGAAGTGTTCTGTTCAAGGAACAGACTTGGGAAGGGTTGATGCATTCTGGGAGCTGAAAGGATGCCAGGGTGGCAGAAGTGCAGGATGCCAGAGGGGGCTGGGGAAGTGACAGAGGCCAGGCTGCGCAGTGTGTCATGGCCTCTGCAGGCTTTGAGGATTTTATATCGAGGACAAAGAATGCCAGTGAAATATTTGAAGCAAGAAAGAACTATGTCAGGACCTGCATTTCCTTAACAGAATGGCCCAGCCTGTTGTATGGAGAATGGATATTCAAACCATCCTATATAGTAGCAAAGGAGGAGAACAAGCTTGTGTGTATCTTCATTCCCTGAGCTGTGCCCGCTACCTAATGGAGCTCCTCTGGGTATTTATCCATCAGAACTGAAATGGGCACTTTGGAGGGTTATTAACACAGCAATGTTCATGGCTCCTTTGGCTCTGGTTTCAACATTCTTCAAAGTTCATGCTGAAAAGTCATCACCCTGGTGATAGTGTTGAGAAACGGTACATCTCAGAGGTGACTGGGCCAGGGGAGTACTGCCCTTGTGAGTAGACTCATGCCGTTAGGCTGTCATCTTGGGAGTGTTTCAGTGATTACCCGGAAGCATAATTTTGGCCTGATTTTCTCTGTGTCACAAGCTAGTTTTCCTGCTCTTCTTGAATGTTAATGACATGAATGAGAGCTCTTGCCAGATGCCTGGGTCATGTTCTCAGACTTCCAGAATCATGAATCAAATAACCTTCTCTTGTTGGTAAATTACCCTTTCTATGGAACCCTGTTATAGCAACTGAAAACACACTAAAACAAGCACTTTTGCAATAGCCAAGACACGGAAACAAACTGCTTGTCTCTTGATGGCAAATGGATTAAAATCTGTGGAACAGGGTGGAGAGAGAACTGTCAGCAAAGCGCTTGCCATGCAAGCATGAAAGTCTCAGTTTGATCCCTTGAACCCATGTTTTACACTAAAGCTGGGCATATAACTTCATTTCAGGGCAAACAGAGACAAGAGGATCCCGGATGCTTGCTCACCTGCCAGTCTAGAACACTCTGTAAGCTCCAGGCCCATAAGAGGCCTTGTCCCAAGAAAGGTGGTCAGGACCTCAGATACTACAACTCATCTGGCATCCTCATGCATGTGCCCATGTGTACATGTGGGTATGTACACGTGACTCCACATATGGCCATGCATACACACATGCACATACACAAATATGTGGTAAATACATTCAATAGGATATTGTTTTGGCTTTAAAAAGTCAGTTGTGGTGGTGAACACTTATAATTCCAACATTTGGAAAGTGGATTACAAATTTGAGATCACCCTGGGTTTCATAGGGAGGTCTTACTTCAAAAGTCCCAAGGACTAGAGATAAGAGATAGATTGCTTATCTAGCAGGCACAATGCCCTTGGTTTCTACATCACAAGACAGAAATAGATAGAGAGATTGAGAGAGAGAAGGAGAGAGAGCTCCTGCTATAAGTCAAAAACATGAATAAATCTTAAAGATATCATGCTTAATGAAATAAAGAAGTTCAAAACTTGGACGATTGCACTTACATGAGGCATTAAAATAGTTAACCTCTCAGAAAAAGAGAGGAGAATATAATGGTTTTCCATTATGCCAGGTTAACACATTCTAAGATTAATTCTACAACCTTGTGACTATAGTCAACCATCTCATTTTGTACACTTAAAATTTACTTTAAAATGTAGACTTCATGTTTGAAGTTACTACGAAAAAAGTTGTTGACACCAGGGGATTGCTGAGTGGTTGAGACAAGTTGCTTCCTAAGAGGTCAGAGAGGGCCTGAGGCCAGTCTAGATCAAATCTTCCAGAGCCCACGTACACAGATGTGCATAGTCAGAGGCACCTAGAACTCAAATCTACAGGGGAGGTTGGGCAACTGGAAAATTGCTGGGAATTTCTGCCCAGAAAACAGTGCTTCCAGGTTGAGGGAGAGGTCCAAGAGTGAGAGAGAAGGGCACCCCAAATCCTCCTCTGGCCTCTGCACCCAGGCACAGAGCATGTACACAACTGCACTCACATATAGACACACCTTACATCACTTGCACCATACCGCAACCATGCAAAACAACAAGATGTTGGACAAATATCTAAGTCATTGTAGGTCACATCCCTGAATTTAGAAATAGTTTATTTATCTTACACATTAGAATGGACTCTTGGTAATATAATTCTTTATCATTTGCTTGCTAATAAATTTTATTGATGAGGACATAATTGTGTGATATGAGAACTATGATGCTGAAATTAACAAATAACCAGGATACTTGGCAGGGCATGGGAGACTCTTCCACTGTGTCAGTAGGAATGGTGAAGAATGAGCTAGCTCACTGTAGATCCACCCCCTGTTAGTTACTGGTACCCCCACAAGACCCGCGCTGATCCCAGCCCATCCACACTGACTGACAGGGAGGATGGAGGAGGATAAAGACCTGAAACAAGACAGAGGAAAAACTACTGAGAAAGAGGAGGGTTCTCTGGGGTATATGGTCAGGAAAGATGAACAAGGCAAGATATTGTGACAGGAATATGATCAAGTTAGGTATGTTCATATAATAAAGTTCTCCATAAAAGAAGAGAAAGAAAAGATAATGCTCATTTCTGTTCAATTAGAAATGCAAAGCATTGCAACTAAAAACCAGACCAACAAAACCAACCATTGGCTGGTTGATGAAGCCCATACGGAATCAGCAAGGCTGTTCTGCGTGTCAAGAGGAGCCTGGGTTCTGAGTCTTGCTACTACTGGTGAACTGGAGGAATGTTATTACATTTTGACTGCTCAGCACCCGCTGAGGGATTTTCCCCATCACCACCTTGGAGTGGGTCCTTTCATCTCCCAACTCTGCAAAATGTCAATGTTTTCCTCTGCTCTGGATTACTTGGTTTCACAAACCGATTCCCAAATCCTCACACACATATTTGCCAGGTACACCACTTCTGCTCTGTGTGCGTGTGTGTGTGTGTGTGTGTGTGTGTGTGTGTGTGTGTGTGTGTGATCATCACCCTTCTGTAAGCAGAAACCTAGCATCTGTGAATAGCAAACCTGAGTCCATAGTCCATCTTTACTATTAATGCTAGGTTTCTCTTTTATTTTAATGTATTTACAGGTCTTTGCTTTTGAAGCATTCTTGCACTATTTTAGAATTCATTGTATGAAAATTCCTGGTTGACTTCTTGCTGACATCATTCATCAAAAACTTGGAATGGATTTATACCAGGATGAAATGTTCCTTCGCATTTTAACTAATGGATTAATAGTGTTAATAAACATTTGGGGCATAGGAAAAAAAACACGGTGGGATGTTTATTAGTCTCTCCTCTAAGAACCTGTTAAAAATAAATGGAATCACTTAAAGATTAAATGTGCTTGTTTACATTTCAGAGCTGATTAACTTAAATTTAATCTTTGTTTTCTTTCATTAGATGCCTGTGGAAGATCTCTGTCATTACTTTAATTAGATGCATTAATAAGGTTTCATGACATCTCTGCACAGAACTGTATGCAAATTCAAGGAAATGAGCCCAAATCTGATGAGATAGGAGTCTTATTTTCAATGTGTTAACTGAAAGTCAGTTACTTTTTTTTTTTAGCATTTTCATAGTTCTCTTTCTAATGTATGTGATGAGTGCTTACTAGAATCATTAAAAAACTGTAATCCATTTGAGTTCTGATTTGGGTCTTTTGACTGTATCAGAGCTCCCAGGAGAAATGGGAGTCCTTATCTACATTTTATATAATGAATCTAAAAAAATTACACCATGGTGCTGAAAATAAAGACAAAAATGAAACAAGTGTGGAGAGAAAAACATACTGCACGTATACACATAGCACAATTCCATTTTAAGTAGATGCTCATTTCTTATTTATCTCAAGTGGACAAAAAAGACAACTTGAAGCTGTCTGTGTGGAACAGATGCATCTTTACCAGCTCTGAGACAATGAATTGCGGTATATTATTCAGCTAATGATTTAGGCTAGGTGTGAAAACTTTGTACAGAGAGTCTTTCTGTCTAAAAACACTTTATCTTTGAGCAATCTCTGATGCAAGAATTCATATATTTATAAGTAGAAATAATAGAGATATGTGGAAGGTATTCAGCATGCAATAGTTTAAGCTTTGTTTGAGATTTAAAGTTTCTTTCCTTTTATTCATGATGGTTTCATAGCTTTGATGTGATTTTCTTTCACTTGGGAATTACGTTTCTCTCATGCACCTGCATAGTAGAATTCTGAACACACAAACTAAGATTTATAAACACAAAAGTGGTAGCATCTATCAGCATGAAGTATAAGATTCTTTCTTAAGAAGCAGTGTATAATAAATGACTCCTATTAAAATGGTCTAATTAGTTTTAAGTATTTAAGCAGCATTAACAGAGAGATTCAAACCCCAGCCCACATGGACTACATATTAGCTTATAATGACTTAGGAGTAATCAACTTTCCCAGATGGCTTCACGAGGAAGGGAGGAAATAAAAATGAAACAGCTTTAAAAACAGGTAACTAATTATACACAGATTATTTGTAAGCAGCTTCTCTTCTCTGAACAAAAGAAATAAGCTTAACTGAACTGAACTGAAGCCTTCATTGCTAAAGCCACAACAGAAGCATTTTCCTAGAAGAATGGGTCTATAAGCTGGATGAGTAATGAGTAGGACACCAAGCCCAGCAGTGATCAAAAACAAGCTGATATTTGCTGTCACTAATTTGAATTGCCAGGCTTGGGGGCAGCTGGGATGGAGTTTGCAACTTTTATTTATTTATTTATTTGGTTGAACAGAGGCCTTTGTCTGAACACTGTGTGAGATGCTGGATTACAAATGGCTGCATTCTTCTCCACCTGCTTTCAGACAGTTATGGTTTCTAAAGACATTGTTCCCTCTGTCACCCTTCCCCGTTCTGAAGGGTCCTTGTAAATCACCAGAGAGGAAATTAGAGAAACTGAAAATTTTACTCCACATTTCATGATCATTATATGAAGCTAAATTCAATAGTAGTGCAAAGTTATGTCAGGTCCTGAGATAGTGTTTGACTGGATCTTAATTACTGATCTCAGTTCCCCTTTGATGGAGAGAGTTCCCTGTTCGTTCTAGCCATAGAGAGACTGAGACTTCAAGTGTCCGAGTGCTTCCAATGCCTATACGTGGCAAGATAGGAATCCACATCTCTCTGACACCACAGCACATGCACACAATCCTTAAACTACAGGAGAAAAACATATTTATGTTCTCACTTCTTTTTTCTTTGTTTTAGACAGGATCTTTCTCTATTCCAGACTGACTCATAGAGATCTTCCTACCTTAGCTCCCAAGAGTTAGGACATAAGGAATTGCACCACATGCCTGGCTTGGTCTTCACTACTCATATGAGTGAAAACACTCCATTGAAGAGGATTCCCCATACGAGGGTGATTATGTGAACGGGAAAATTCAGAAGGTCATACAAAGTATTTCTGCCTGTGCACGTGTGTGTGCGCATGAGCACGCACACACACATATGTAATGATAAACAATTCTGTCTGCCCTCCTCAAATATTTTTGGTGGCTTTGACTTAACAGGTTGGCCCAGAAATAATGTCTTCATACACTCAATTCTTTCAAAGGGAGAATGTTTGAAATTCACATTCTACCTAAGAGTTCATCTTTGAGTTACCAGTGATATATAATGGAGTGAATTATAATAGTCAAGAGAAGCTGGGTCCTTACACACACTCAAAAGTTTTATTTTATTTTCATTGAACAATTTTATATATGTATAGACTATATTTTGATCATAATCATTTCCATTTACCTTCTTTGATACCTTTCTCCAATTTTCTCCCATGAAATCCTTCTTCTTCCCAATGAGTTCCCTTTTCACTTTCATGTGTATTTCTCTTTGTGAGTGTGTGTGTGAGAGAGCATGTGTGTGCTTTCACAGACATACACCTAGGACCCACTGAGTTAATTAGGGTTACCTGCATTAGCATTGGAGAGGATTATTTACCAAAGCTTAATCAATTTTTTAGAGACTACACCACTGAAGAAAATCTCTCTTCCTGCCCCCAGCAATGATTAATTGCCAAGATCTACTCGGGTAGAGGTGGGGATAGATTTTATGCAAGCTTGTGGCCCAAGACAGACATTGGAAGAGTCTTCTCTGTAGATTTTGCACATGATCAGTGCTTTTATCAGCCCAATATCGCTTCTCTCTGTGGGTCACAGTGACCCCAATTTTGATTTCTCTGGAAGGAATTCTATTTCACTCTGGTCTTACGGCACAACCTATCTTGTAATTTTTATGTCTTTTTTAAAAGATAATGGATACCTGTCATTGCCCATCACCCGCGGGGGCAATGATAAAACACACACACACACACACACACACACACACACACACACACACACACACCACTTATGGGTGGAAGAACTCACGTTCTCTCTTTATTGCTCTCTCAGATCTCATTCATCATACCTCTTGCAGATATGCTACAGAATATATATATATATATATATATATTGCCAATCAGGGAGTTATTTATTGGTCTATGATAAGAACCTGTGGGCATGATGTGCAAATAGCCAATCAGGACTACCTCCTGAAACTCATTAAGCCAAGCCCCTCTTGGCAGGCTGTCAGGTGCCATCCAAGACTAAGCTAGGGTGTGCCTCCAAAGGCCCCCAAAGGCTTTTGCCCCCGAAAGATACCAATCAATGGGAATATTGTCAAAATGGATTTGAAAGTAAATATTGAAGTTGGTTATATTGCCATTTTTCCTCAACAAAACAGCACAATAGCAATTTTCACTTAATACATGATTTTGTGGAAGGATTAGAGTGAGAATTAATTTAGTGCAAAGGTCCATGTGTTTAATAATTTTTCAAGTCATTCATTAATTTCTTGCTGTAGAGGTTTTATCATTTTGAATCATCTAGCTTGTGACTATGCTTTTTTGGTTTTAATTCCTTAATTTTAAACTGGTAAGATAGATCCAAGTTTATGGGAATAATATGAAAAAGAATATAATGCTATGGTCAAATAATGTTCAAAAACCGAATAGTTAGATTAGTGAGGAATTAAAATAAATTATGAATAATGAAAGCATGATAAATATCTCGAGCAATGTAAAAATCTATAAAAAATAACCAAACTTGTTCATTCACTAAATGCTTGATGAACATTTCTGGCTGCATACCTTTTATATACTTCTATTTGAAAATGGTTTTATTTTATTTTTTATAATGAAGAGGGCTAGGTTTAGGTCTTTACTCCATGAGGATTGATGTTGTATTTTTGTGAGTTTGCAGATGTAAGTGTCCTATGCATACACAGGTGGAGGCCAAAGAAAGATGTCGTGTGTCCACTCTCACTCTTATATCTACCCCACAGGCTGGCACCCTCCTATCAATGGCTAGACCAGAACCCTGTCCAGAATAGGATAAGAACTAGAGACCTATTTACTTGAGTCCAAGAATAGAGCTAGAACCACCTATATAAAAAAATCCTTACTAAATCAAGAATAAAATTAATTTCCTTTATACAGACAGAGCATCTACTAAAAAATTCATAGCTATTGTCATACTGAGAGATGGATTCTTAGAAGTTTCTCTCTGAAATGAGAAGGAATTAAAGTTAATTGTCATCACTTTTCTTTAAACTCAAGGAATTGTAAATGAGAGGCCCATCCAGTTCCATTTCTTATAATCTTATCCTGCTTCCTTTCTGTCTTTCTCTGAGTTCTAAGGAAATAAATATATTAATCCTAACTCTGTAGCTCAGGTAGCCATGGAAGTGTTCAGTAGTAAACGCTTTCCTTAATCCAAAATGGAAAAATAAAAACATAAAAATCTCTGAACCCTTTCTAAGATTGCCCATGATTACTTCTCTGATTTCAAGTACTACTCATTTCTCATTTTCTTAATCTTTTCTCTCCTCTGTGTTTTCCAAATTCCTCTTTATTTTTAGCAATTAAGTATTCATCTATGGTCCCAAACAATTTCATAAGCAGAATCCATATCTCTCATTTTCGAAGTTTATCATAAAATAATACAATGAATTTAACATTATTTTGCGAACTAAGGAAGTCTTGTGCTGTTCAGTGGGCTTCAGAAAAGGATGACAGTTATGTAAGTGACATTGTAAATGTCCTCATCTCCTGCCGGGGGAGTTATCTACTGACACAGGACACATTTCTCCAAAATGAAGGGATGGAAACAGTTTTCTGAGCACATGGATCCTCGGGGTCAAGAATTGCAAAGCAGACCAGTTGGCTGGTTCTGGTCACCTGGCCATCAGGCTCCGAAGGGAAGGCTTGCTTAGTGGGTTTTCTTCCAGGCTCATTCTAGTGGCCGCTGGAAGGTGTCCCTATTGTCACACCAGTTACCTAGAGGCCACTCTCCGAGCCCCAGGGTTGAGTGATGCTGAGTAGAAACGACTGTGAGCAGGAAGCCACAGTGTCCCTCTGGGAGCAGCATGCCTGCCGCCTGCCATCATTCTGCTTCCTTCTGTGGTTCTCATGGACCAACTCTACATGAAGAGGAATTGGCTAAATGCCATCTTGAGGACCGTCCACTGCACACAATAAGGGAATTCCTTTCCTATTTCACCTCGTTTTATTTCTTTCTAGTGGGGGTGCTGAGATAGGGTCTCCCTAGGCCTTAACAGAACTGGCTTTAAATTTAGGATTTTTCTGTCTGTCTCAGTCCCCATATACATGGATTACAGGCATGCAACAGCAAGCTTGATTCATTTTAAAGGCTCTTTGCAAACTGGAAATACCTGGCAAAATCAATCAAAATAGATAAACCTAAAACATCTGTTAATGCCTGGTCATTTTCATCATTGTTTTGTGTGTGTGTGTGTGTGTGTGTGTGTGTGTGTGTGTGTGTGTTTTCTGTGGTCTGTAGATATGAGTGTATATGTTTACTATGAGTATGGGCAGACATGTGTGGGGGCGGGGTGTAGGCACATGGAGATTACAGATAGGAGTTGGGTCTCTTCCTTTATCATGCTCCACCTTAGGATTGTGAGAATGGTTTTTCTCAATGAGCTTAAGGCTTTGAGGATTCTCTTCTTTCCACCTCTCTAGCAGTGCATTTATAGGTACAAGCTGCCATTTCACATGAGTTTGTGGATCCAAATTCTGGTACTGATGTTCAAATTTCATGCTGCATACCCACTGAGCAATCTCTCCAGTCCTCGTCATAACATTTTAACAGTGATTTTTCAATAAGTAAAATAGTGAAATCATTAACTTCAACATATGTATAAGGAAATTTAGCCAATTTTTCACAATCTTTCATTTATGCATGGAAAGGTACTATGTTATTTTTAAGTAGCAATTTATGCTAATGCTGAAAAGAAAGTGGCGGAAAGTTTCATATGCTTACAGACTCAGTGAGATCTATCTGTACATGTCAGCAAGCAAAATTTTATCATTTTCCATCCAAATGAAACAAACAAAATCCAGACTTATTTTGAGTGAATGAACTCAACCTGAGCCTACAGTCCAGCTACTGCCTCAGCCATAATTAAGTGCTAATCGCATGGGTGTGCTGTTTTGTGAGGCCATAAACCAGTTTCCTGAGTGGATAAACAAGGAGCTTGAAAGCTGAGGAGCTTAACCTATCAAGTAACAGCAATTTTCCTGTTAAAAAGAACAGACCTACCTGTTTTGGCTATTGGATTTAGAGTGAGAATTCCTAAAACAGTGAAAGAATGCAGCATTTAAAAGAAAAAAAAAGTCAAGGGTAGAGAAGAATTTTAAAGAGTGTTTCATATTCTCAGAATCAATATGTTGCAGAATTCAAAATTCAATATTTATCTGCCTGTCAAATCTTTTCTACCTGGTAAACATCTTCTCTATAAGCACATAAGCATTTAAACTCATCAGCGTTACAGCTGAAATGAACTACAGATTTCATCTGGTCTATACCCAATTCCCCATCCAATCACATGAAGGATTTCACAGATATACAGAACATTCTATGAGGTTATATAACTTCTACAGAACCAAATGTCTCACATATAAGGGTAGTTAAAATACAGGTTCAGTATATCAATTGCCCTGGATATTGAAATTTAGCTACGTACACATTATTTAAGCTTTGTAGATTTAAACTATGTATGGTCAGATTTGTTCATCTATAAGTGAAGAAAATAATACCTATGGCATTCATGTAATTCGACAAATATGAACCAAGGAATAGGGTTGTAACTGCCTTCAGAGAATTTAGCCTGAAAGAGGTAAAGTGTGATATGGAAGCACAACCCTTTCTATAGTCTGAGTGTTCATATGCCTCCTCCCCCCTCCACAGGTGGTAATCAAAGCTCAAAGCCTATGGCATTAGAAGGTGGAGAATGTGTAGGTTATGTCATGGAGATTGTCCTCTTACATAGAATTAGTTCCTTGACAAAAGAGGTGCGAGTGAATTTGTTAATTCTTTTCCCCATGGAAAGACAGCCTGAAAGTACTATAAGAAAACAGAAACCTTCACTATACAACCAATCAGTTGGTATTCCTTCTTGAGCTCCCTTCTCTCAAGAACTGAACAATCAATATTTGTTGCTTACAAGCTACCCAGAGTTATGTTTGAGATAGTAACATGAGCCCATCATAAAGAGATCCCAAATTTGAACTTCTCATTGGTAGCCACCCATGCATGAGCCCTTAGAGCGAGGGGAGGATCCAAAGGGAGACAGTGTTCTAAGTGGAAGGCACAGCATGTACAAAGTCCTAGAATCCATGACAAGATCCTCTTGTCAATCATGGCAGCACTGTGTGGGGCTGAATTTTGATGGTTAACTGGAAGCCCCATCGGGTTCACTGGGAAAATGAGTGAAAAAGGTTTGGCACAGTACCCAGTCCATGGTAAGCACTTGGCAAATGGTCATTGCTGTTACTAAATCAATTAAGGCTGCTGTCCAATCAGGAATCCCAATTCTCATTTGAGCCTAGGTCTGATTTCCAGTGTCATTTTACTACATCAGATAATGTCCTCCAGAAGTTTATGCAGTAAGAAGTAGCTAGGTTTTTACCTGCCCTCTTTTAGATGTTTTATTATCATATGCAAATTATACAAAAGAATGGTTTCCCTTGTGATATTTTCATGCAGCTAGATAATACACTTTGATCATAGTCACCTCTCAATCACACACTTGCCCTCACAACTGGTTCCTACCGGTCACCTCCCTCCTCTAAGTGGCACTTCTCATTTTATTTCTATTATTAAAAGTGTTTTGAAAGGAAGTGTTGGCATGTGAGAGGAGATATTATATAATTATCTTTCTGAGTCTGGCTTATTGAACACGATGATCTTTGTTTTGTCCATTTTTCTTAAAATGACTTAATTTTGTTCATATTGGCAGCTGAACAAAACTACACTTTATATAGGCATATATTCAGTATCATTTATGTATACAAAATTTATACATGTAAATTTATGTAAATATCACATTATGCTTATATGTTCACCTGTTGGTAGACATCATACGTTGAATATTGTGAATGGTACCATAGTGAGCATGAATATGTAAACACCTCTGTTGTATGTTGGCATTGGTTCCTTTGGGTGTATTTCTAGAGTTGGCATACCTGGATCATTTTTGCTTCTATTTTAGTTTCTGTGAGAAAACTCCATTCTGCTTTCCTTAGTGGCTCTACTCATTTTCATTCTCTCCAACAGTGCATAAAGGTTCCAATCCCCCTGCCTCCATATCCTTTTTAGTTGTTATTGCTGTTGGGTTTCATGATGACAGCCATTCTGACTGATGAGCAGGACACTCAACATTGTTTACATTTATATTTTCCCAATTGGAAAAAAAATGGTGAGTATCTTGTATTTTTTTAGGCCTTTGAGGTATAAAAGTTTATGTTTTATATAAATGGATGAAAATAAACTCCTAGGAAGCAAATGAGTGAAATTATTTCAATTGAAAGTGCTGTATCCGAAATGAGATTGGGTGTGTCAGTGTGGGGACCCAAGGGGAAACCACTGCCTTTCAGATCTCAGGCGGCTCAGGAATCTTTCAGAGGTGTGGCATTTTAGTTTAGACCTGAGGTTTGAGTGGATGCTAAAATTTAGGAAAAGAGTAATCCAGACAAGGCCTGAGGCAGATATTCTACCAAATCTATGAGATGAAGAACATTTTGCTTTGAGGGAAGAAACTTCAGAAGTAAGAGAGATAGGACAGTAGAGGTTAGGAGGAGGGGACATGTGACTAAGCTTCATTGTACATATCTTGAAAAAATTCAGCCAAAATATATGCATGCTTGACATGCTTATGTAATACATATATGTGTATGCATGTATGATTTACCCTTTGGAACAATTTTTCAGCTGGGCCCTAGACACATCTGGGGCTAATCAATTTATTTGCAGCTTCATGGCATGCCTTGTAGTGTCCCTGGCCTCCACTTACTTGATGCTATCTACTAATAGTGACAATCAAAATTGTCATGGCTGATTGTTTTGAGTCAGGGAAAGAATCTCTCTGTGTTGAACATCCTGCTATAAAAGTGTATCTTTGGTCACAGTGCAGAGAATTGGTTGAAAAGTTTGTGGATGGGGAGGATGTGGGTAAAAGCAGAAACCATGATGAGACTATGGTAGCACCGAGGGGAACGACTCCATCGTGGACACAGAGCCTGGGAGGTAGGTTTAGAAGCACAATATACTTCATAGATATTTTGTTTTGAAAGAAAGTATTAGAAGTTGAACTGAGTCTACTTGCATGTTATGTAGTAATTATTATCTTAATTTGCCCAAGAGGACCTGATTAACTTTATTTTTCATGATGTGATTACTGACAGTGTTCAGTTTCAAATGTGTCTTTATTTGGATAATAAATGATAACCTACATGGTCACATGAGTTACTGCTGAGTAACAGGTATAGTATGTCTGTTTTATCTCTTGTTTTTATCTTCTTTACTTAAGAACCTTTCAATTTCAGTCTTTCCTCACCTAATGGAATAAAGATAGCACAGTATAAATATATTAATACAGAGTAAGAGGACAGAAGAGAAATATATATGTTAGTATATTCACTGGCAGTGTGACGTATATAGTCTTATAGATAAAATTGCCATTTAGTGCTGGGCCTTTTATAAACCATATCTCTGTAAAAAGATAATTGAGCTACATATATTAGGAATGGATGTATATGTTTGCTCATCTCATTTAGCTACTGAGAAGGATATTATTATTATTATTCTGTTTTTGTTTTACAGGTTCTGGAATATATATATATATATATATATATATATATATATATATATATATATATTCAGGCAATTCAACAAAAAGTTAATTTTTATATGAATTTAAAAATTTTGCTGTGTTGGCTTGAATGTAAAATACCTCACATACACTCATTAGTTTGAATACTTGATCCCCAGCAAGTGATACCATTCGGGAAGATTGTGGATTGTGGAACCAGTCTTGTTGAAGGAAGTATCTCACTGGGGGGTGAGTGTTGAGATATTTTTTTTGAAGGAGGGTCTCAATCTAGCCCAGGCTAAACTGGAACTTACACTGTAGCTACAGAGTGGACTTGAACTCACACTGCTCTTCCTACCTCTGCCTCCCAAGCACTGGGATTAAGGTCATGCACCACCATGACGGGCTAAACCTTGAGATTTTTTTTTATAATCCAGCTCTACTAATGCTTCAGGTGCCATCTGCCTCCTCCTTGCTCATGTGACCGTGTGACTCAGCCTCCCTATTCAGGTCTGCCATGACTTCCCTGCCATCATGGACTCTGCTCAGGAACAATAAGCCAAATTAAACACTTTTCATTCAATAAGCTGTTTCTGGTTGGATACTGTGTCTCAGAAATGAGAAAGGAACTGACACGTGTGACTTGCATAATTTTCCTGTGACTAGTTATTGGAACACATGGACATTTGATGAAGTTCATATATCAACTACTATGACCAAATAACAGACAGGAAGCAGTTTAAGGAAAGAAAGGTTCTATTCTGTCATACAGTTCCCAGAGGATTCATGCCTTCATGGCAGGGAAGGCATGGTGGAAGCAGGCTGGTGGATCACGTTGAAGCCACAGTGAGGAAGACCAGAGGATGAGGAAGTAGGAGGACACTCCGGATTCTGAAGGCTCCCCAACTTTTCTAAACAGCAGAGATCGCTGGGGGACAAGTTACTAACACATGAGTCTATGTGAACATTTTACCTTCAAGCCATAGACACTGAGAAGTGCAGGGTTCTCTTAATTTTTTTTGCCTGTTACTATTAAATACTGCCACCCATGCTACATTAAATAATAGGTTAAGAGGTGTCAGTTCTCTTGTAGACAGGGAGGTGTACTTTTCCAGTAATATTTAAAAACAATGCATTTTTTTGCTACAAAAGGGAAAAGGTGAAAAGAAAGATCAGGAGAAGATTATCTGAGCACAACCCCATCTCTATTACCAAAGACGAATGAACAAATAAGAAAACTGTACATTCTTCAGAGAGATTCTATAGGACTAGGCTGCCTTCAAAACAGAGTGATGATTACTCAGGTCCTGTAGGAGACCTTCCTCGTATGTAATACTTCAACAGACAAAGTGATTTTTGTCCGCTGAAATACTATATATGAGGAAGGTTTTGCCTTAGCCTTGGAAAGTTACTATCCCCAGCTTTATTCAGCCAAAGAACCCTGAGACTAAAATATCTTTGAATAACTCATGACGTATCATATGACTCCTGAAGAAATTCCAACCAGGCACTGATTGGTCTAGACACATTCTTCCATCTCTTTTCCCTGTTTCCATTGAACTAAGAGTGAGCTAATCTCTCTTTTATGGTTGGCAAGTTAGCAGGATGGTGAGATGGTTTGAAGAATGTCTCACAATCAGTGAATTGGG
Organism: Zapus hudsonius; assembly: GCA_004024765.1. NCBI lineage: Eukaryota > Metazoa > Chordata > Mammalia > Rodentia > Dipodidae > Zapus > Zapus hudsonius. The sequence continues at coordinate 42,399 of PVHP010009126.1, forward strand.
ACATAATTCTTAGTCTACTCTTTACTGTTGTGCTTGGATCCTAGGAGAGTTTGATCAACAGCAGTGAGTTATTCCAGCACTCTGTTGAAGAATCGATAATCATAATATACCAAGAATTTATTCCCCCCCAAAAAATGATGAAATTAAGAAAGGTATATTCACACACAGACAGGAAGAATAATGCCTAGTTTTATCATAGAAACCCTGAAGTGTTTAAATGCCATCATGAATGGGTTGGAAGCACAAATTGAAGATTCCTAGAAATTTTTATAGTCTCTACAGCTAGTAATCCAAAGAAAGGGCTTATAATTGCATAGTGATAAGCCTCTACATGGTGGAGTTTGGGCTAACTATAATTTTGTGCTTTGAAACATTCTAACCCTGTACTATATCTAGGTTTGCTTGGATACAAAATACATATAAAATAGTATTTATCTTTAAAAGAGTAATTTGAGGATTAAATAAGACTTCCAAGCTTAATTTAATTTTACAGCAAATAATCATTAGCAATTAGCAAATATTATCTACTGGGTGTTTACACAAAAATCCAATGACTTTTCATTTTGGGTGGTTTGATGTTAAATGGTGTTTTGGGGAAGTATATTGACAACATATTGTGAGATTTTTAAATTTGAGTGAAACCGTTAGTACAAATCCTTTTGCAATAACTTACACACAAAAGTTTGTACCTTCCTTGAGATTTAAAGATGTTTTAGGCTCTCAGAGGAACTTATAAATAATTTATCATTATCCACTTATTGATAGAGAAGCATTCACTGAGTCCTAGAGCTGAAGACTAGTTCAAAGTCATGCAGTAATCGCACAAAAATAATTCATAGTTCCTTCGCTTTTAGAATACTCTGTTACCGATAGATGGTATATAAGATTTACTTTATCAATTATTTCTTTTTTGTTCCACAAAATACAGTAGATCAAAGTTTGTTCTTTTTATTGCTGTGGTAGGTGAAATAAGATGGGAACACATATTTTAGAATTAATTATTTTTTTTCTGGCTAGCCAGCTTTCCTCAGGTTTCCTTTAAATATGTCAAAAAGCTAAATATGTATGGGCATTAGGTTTACAGAGGGGAGATTTAGTCCAGTCTAATTGGCCAAACACTTTCAATTCATTTCTACTAAATACACCTTTGATATGAAGTGATTTATTGCTCCTCTTTTTTTCTATCTAGAAGATAAAAAATATATAGGCTGAAACTAGATGAGATTTCTTGTACTCTGAAGAAGGTTTTCTGATTGATAGGTTTTATTGTCTTAATATGTACTGGGCTGTAGCCCTGACCCATTCAGTGCATTTCAAATTTATTTTATTTCACTTTGTTTCTTACATCTTTCTTTGATCAACTGACCCATGTTTCTGTTTTCTTCACTAATTTCTGTTAAGTGCATATTGTTTAAGCCCTGGGATTAAGTGGGACGTCTGTATTGCTTAATACATTTGCCAGAAACGTGGTCAGCCAGCTTGCCTCTGTTCAGTCAGGGAAAGCATGAGTATTTTATAATTATTTCTGGGAAAACTTATGAACCCATACAAAAGAACTACTTGCTTTCTCAGACTTTGGATACCACAAAGGAATATTCAATTAAAGCTTCTATTCAGTCATAACTGGAAACAGTGTTGGGTGAGAATATGCTTGTTTGCAAGTGAGTACTGGCCTAGAAGTCTCCTGATAATCCCTTCTTGATCACTTCTGTGTGTGCTCCATATTTTAATTTCTCTATTATTTCATCTTATTCATGATGCCTCATTATAATTCAGTCACACACTAGGAGAGATCGTTGGAAAACTTGCTTTTTACCCCAAGGATATTGACCCGTTGGGCTTTGTAGTGTCTTCCACACTCATTGCGTGTCTGATATTGTGTCCTTATATGCTTTTTTCATACTCTCTTGCATACCATCGACTGATGTGACTCAAATAACATCCTAGAACTCGTAATGAACACTTCAGCTTCCAAATCCTCCCATTTTAACAAAAGGGAAAAACCACAAAGACACATCACCGGATCCAATAATGTCCATTTCTACACATCCCTCCACCCCGGTATAAGTGAACATATTCTTTAATTAGATGCATGAGAGGCTCACTAAAGGTGCTGGGAACACATTCACAAAACTGCATTTGCTTTGTACAGAGCACCTCGATTGCAAAGGTGAGCAAAATCATCCATGAAAGGTTCCAGGAGATGTAGGTGTGTTAAGAGTCAAGATATTGCTACAGAAGGAATATGTCCAACCACAAACAAGTGTGATAAATAAAGTTGCTTTGCATGTAGCATTTGCTTCTGTGCTAAATGTTGTTTCTGTTCAATTGCGAGTCTCCTCTGGGTCAAAAGTAGAGTGTTATTCCCATTGTGGAGTGTTATTGCTGTTGTGATCTCTGACCAAAATGCTAACACACACCAGATTGCTAAAGATTTCTACACTTACCCAGGGGAAATCACTTCACTAGAAATGTTTGCAAATTTGCCAAACATTCTGCAAATTATACTTCCCATTCTTTCCACGATGTGAGCTCAGATCAACATTAAAGACGAATTCTATTTAAAGAGCTCTTCAAACAACTGTGAGCACCAAGCCTTCCTTGTGGTGAGAAGGAAGGAAATATGACAATCAGAGACGAAATGAACTGTCTTCGTCTTTAACTGATTAATAAATATATGAGTTGAACCTCTAGGAAAAGTGATTTAAGGCAAAGCTTTTCAAACTGTTTCTGAGGGCTGAACAGAGCTAATTGGTTGACTAACAAAGTTAACTAATTTTCATAATTTTATGAAATTGACAATTGTTTTACATTATGTTATATAGAGATTTTAAATTGTTGCTTTTGAATTTAATTCTCAATTCTGCTTACAGATTATGCTATTGCGTTAGCCAGTAAGAGTGTATTTTTCCAAGTGTCATCAACTGTCATATCCTAAAATGAAAATTACAAATATTGTCAACATAGGGCATAAATTGGATTAAATCTATTTTACATTTACTAATAACATTTGAAAAAAAGAGTGTGACAATACTATAATATGCCAAAATTTATCCTTGCTTTTTTGCCACAGTTTTTATTTATTTAAAGATAAATTTAATAGATCTCATAGAGATCTTAGATCTCCAAAGAGAATTCCAATATGTTTTGCAAGTTTAGCAGAATTAGAGACTAAATTGAGCTATTTGGGGTTATGTTTTTAGGAAGGAGTCTTTGTAAAAGTGTTCCTCTTAATTTAGTTTTACTAGATCAGTTCTAACCCAAAGCAAGATAACCATCTTTCAAAAATATAGATATTAAGAGACGAGGCATCAGGCTTCCTCACAGTCTCTCTTCATTGTGAGTGTAACCTGGTGAGAAGTTTCTGGTAGCCATGCTGGGTTTTAGAAGGCATATAGCTCTTATGCTGGGTTTTAGAAGGCATATAGCTCTTATGCTGGGTTTTAGAAGGCATATAGCTCTTATGCTGTGTTTTAGAAGGCGTATAGCTCTTATGCTGGGTTTTAGAAGGCATATAGCTCTTATGCTGGGTTTTAGAAGGCGTATAGCTCTTATGCTGGGTTTTAGCAAATAAAGTTTTCTGGAGCATATGAAGACCAGAACAATGAAATGTATACTAAATCTTCTCTACCACTTTCTGAATCTTGTCTATACTAAAAGAATGACCTCATATTCCTCCATCCCAGATACACATTTTTGTTTAATTTTGTTGTACATTTTATCTAGCATGAATAGAAATTTTAAAAATTAATTTCAGTGTTGCTTATAGAATGACCAGAAATAAGCTTTTTCTTTGGGTTAATATTCAGAGCATTTAATTCCTCCTCTTGATTATCCAACTTGAACTAACTCTGACAGGGAAATGGGTTGGTTCATCTGATTTTCAGACATGCAGACAATAACTAACTAGGTCTCACAAATAACTGGGTCAGTTGATAGGCCCAAATTCACTCCAATTTCAGACTATTGATTTTAAAAGTTAAGGCTAGAAATCATCACTGATACCAGTGATGATTTGAATGTGAATGAAGAAATTAAAGTGATCACATTATATACTTTAATACAATAGTTTGGTATACTTCAATTATATCTGAATATATTGAGGAGGAGAGTGGGGGATGAGGAGGAGAGTGGGGGATGAGGAGGGAGGGAGGGAGACAGAGAGGGGAGAGAGAGAGAGGGAGAGAGAGAGAGAGGAATCATTTAGATGTTTCTAAAGTATTTTAACTGATATGGCTTCTGTTAAGGGCCAAGGATGGCTTACTACTACTATCAGGCAGGGAAGATGTTGACCCCTCTAAATTAACCCCTAAGGATAAAGAAAAAATTCTTTACTTTCCTACAAAGAGGAAAGTGCTATTAGGATCAGAATAAATGATATGTATCTTATGTTTTTATATTTGATTTTCTTGGGCATGATATGTCAACGAATGCTAAATGAGCTTCAGTAATGAGATGACGAAGTTCAATAATGAGAGTAGAATTTGTTTAGTAAAAGCTGTGTCTGAGAGTTGTTTCTCTTTTAATGCAAATTAATTTTAAAAAATCAACAATCAGGATTTTTTTTTAATTTTTTAAACTATTAAGTAGGTTTTTTTGTTGAAACCCTGCTATTTGTTTTCCTAAGAGCTAGTCATATTTTGGGGAGAGTTTCAGAAGAAGGGGAAGGATGGTATTTTGTATGAACTGTACGCTTGAGATTCAGAGTCAAAGATACGCTGATTATTACTTCCTAAGTCTCCAATTGCCTGTGGCAAATACTGCTATTTAAGAACTAGATACATTTGCTTCAGAATTGAGGACTACAATGGAGGAACACAGATTATTGCGCCTCTTTCCCTGATATTAAAAAAAAATCAGTAAAATACAGAGAACATTATAATTTATGTGGGGGAGGACTATCAATTTCAATTCAATTCAATTAGTGTAATACCTTCTGGTTTCTTTCCATTTTTTTTTCTTCCTTTGCGAAATTGCTGAGTCATTAACTAGTAAGGCAGTAGAAGAAAAGTAAAATATAAAGGGAAAGATGTTATAGTGTTTAATTTATTAGAGAGAAATACTTTAAGGCTATATGCTTGTCTTTCTATTTAATACTGACAACACTGAATCTTCTGATCTTGACTTTACCAACAAAAACTAAGGCTTAATGAAATTAATCCACACAGTAAAGGCTAAATCTTTCCAAATTCAAAGGCCATATTCTTTGTCTCCAAGCATTTAGACTCCAGCTGAGAATTGAAAGACCATTCAGGATACACAATGGGTTGGTTCTGCATTTGGTGTGTCAAGCCAGTGCCCAAGCCTATGCTTCCTAGTCTCATAGTCTAACATGTCCTTTACTCCTCTCCCCCCGCCATTTTCTTTCTCATACATGAAGTCAGAAATTTCATTTGATAAGCACATCACAAAATTGTGGAGTATGCCTTTTCTGGATTCTTTTCCACTGAATTCTGAGGTTACTGATCACGTCTCTATTGTTTTCTTCAGAAGAAAAGGTGACAACTACCTATTACAACTTCAATGATGTAAGGTGAAGAGAATTCATATGTAAACCATGGCTGCTGTCATACTATCTATGCTAAGGTCTACTCCACTAGCCTTGAGCTCGATCACATTGAATTCACAACCCATGAGATAACTATTTCTCACCTGACCTCATATGAGTAAAAATAGGCATAAACAATTCACATGGGTGATGATGGATTCCAAATCAGAAGCAATATCGATGATCAGAATCATTCCATCTAATACACAGAGAATATAAGCCATGCATGGAAGATTACAGACTGCAGAGGTTCAAGGTATATATACACTAAGATAATTAACTTGAAATGCATAGTGAGATTCTGATTTAAGGCAACCACTCGAAACAGGACCTTAGAATAAGAAGACTAGGTATCCTCTCCCTCCAGGAGCTGAGAAGCTTTTGCAAAAGGCATACTAAGAATAACTTGAGTATAATGGCTGCAAAGAAGATGTATAAATACATTGAGCACAATGTAACAAATTCTAGAACTCTTTTCTGTTTCCTTTCTTTCCTTTTCCTCCCGTCTGCCTTCTCTTCCTCCCCTCCCCTCTTTTTGTCTCTTTTCTCTTGCTTCATCTCTCCTCTCTCTTTTTTCTTTCTTTCTCTTTCTTTCTCTCTTTCTTTCTCTCTCTTTCTTCTTTCTCCTTCCTTCCTTCCTTCCTTCCTTTCTCTCTCTCTCTCTCTCTCTCTCTCTCTTTCTTTCTTTCTTTCTTTCTTTCTTTCTTTCTTTCTTTCTTTCTTTCTTTCTTTCTTTCTTTCTTTCTTTCTTTCTTTCTTTCTTTCTTTCTTTCTTTCTTTCTTTCTTTCTTTCTTTCTTTCTTTCTTTCTTTCTTTCTCTTTCTTCCCTAGAGATTTAACTTAGGCCTTGCAAGCACTCTACTATTGAGTCCCATTCCCAGGCCTGTGTTTTTATATACTTATTTATATGTTTGTGTTTGTGTGCATGTGCCCACACATGTATGAGCAGGCCACGGTCTCTTACCACTACAAATGAATATGACATGCAAGGTCCACTTTATATAAGATCCACTTGGGTACCGAGGAATTGAACTTGGGCCAGCAGGCTTTACAATCATGTAACTTTAACAGCTGGGCTATATCCCTAGCTATTGCTTCTCTTTTTAAGTAAAGTTTTATTTTCAGACAGTCTTCTGCTGAGCTGCCCAGGCTGTCCTTGAGTTTATTATTTCAATCCAGCCTGGCCTAATTTCTTATGATTCTTTAGATTCTGAAATAGCGGGAAGTGTAGGTATATGCAACAATGCCTTTATATAAGCCCTTTTTTATTGTCAAACTATATATGAATATATTATCTTTCTTTTATATTTTAATTTATTTTCATCATAAAACACAATTTCTGAATTGGAAAGTCCCAAGTATACCAAATATTTCTGTACTATTTGTCTCAAAAATGAAGGCTTTATCCCGAAACTTTTATAAAATACCTTGAAAATTTTCACATGGTTCTAATATGTTCCCCAAATATTTTGTCACACAAGAAGAAACTTTATTTTTGTGGTACTTATGTTTATTTAGTACAAATATTAACATGTATTTCTATAATTTTAAACAAAAAGCTGTGTTTAATGAAAATAAACCAAATAAGCAAAAATCAATGGATTTCCAGTGAACATTTAAACCAGAAATTCCTGCTCTATTAGACTTGTGACCAATCTGATTAAGACCTCATTAGAATTTTATAATTATTTTCAGAATGGAAACAACTTTGTATTAACATACACTATTTAAAAATATTTTTATGGTCTTCCTCAGTGCCAACACAAAATTAACTATCTGGAAAGCTGAGTTGGCTTTGGACATTCCCCATGAAGTTTAAACTTTCTTGATACTCAAACTATCTCCTTGTGAGTAAATTTCCAAAAATTGGAAATTTGCCCCAACTTTAGAAATCTAAAATCAGAAGCTTTATGATGAAGAAATATTATTAGTGTGTATACATGTCAGGGGAAAATATTTTAATTTTTACTAGTCCAATATCCTACTAAAACAAAACATATACCTATATTTTGATACTTGCAATTGTTCTCATTGGTATCTAATCAACAGAAATATATGTCTATGTTCACAAAAACTAACATGTTCAGATGGTACTCCTTACAACACCACCAAATGAAAAAAAAATAACTGAGTAGCTATCAATGGAAGAGCTTGTATGTAAAGTGAGGTTTATTCTACAATAAAAATACATCAGAGAGAATAAGTAGGCTACAAGTAATAGAAAAATACAGGTGAGTCTCACAGACGTAATGTTGAGTGAAAGTATCTGGAGCTGATAAATGAAACCTATTCATTTCACCCTTCAGAAATCCAAAGGTTAAGGAAGAATCAAAATTGTCTTTAATGCTTGATGTTGGAAAAGTGGTTCCTGTTTGTGGAGTGAGCTAGGAAGGTGAGCACAGGGAAGGCTTGCCAGGCATGGCCATGTTCAGGTTTCTGGTCTAATTTCTTGTTACTCATGCATTTTCCAGTTAGAAAGAAGAGTAAGATGTGCCTCACCTGATTAGTCCAATTGCCTGTAGGCAGTTAAAGCTCAGTTTTCAAGAAAAACCTTCTTAAATGAAAAACAACAAAAAAGTATTCCAACTAATGGTACCAGAAATGACACCTCTATTAGAATTATCACTAATCTGATTCAGACTTTATTAGAATTTCATAATTATTTTCAGAAAAAAAATTTTCATTAATTTTGTAACTAATATAATACAGGTGAATCATCACAAAATGTTTAATTGGAAATTAAAACATAAATTTGACAATTATTACAACTTAAATATCAAAAAGTTGAACATTTCGTTTTTACACAATCTAGATGTCTGAGTTCAATGTTGGACTGTGAAAAACAATGAAGCTGATTCAGAAATGGGACGCCATGATGCTTGGGTGGCCAGGGGAGAAACTAGAACCAGTGATTCACCATGAATTCATTTGACTGTAACAGCGTTGATCTCTGAGAGGAAAGCATTTCATGTTAAAGTAGGCATTCTCATAACATTCCATCATAATTCATCCTCTCTCTCTCCTCTCTCTGTCTCTGTCTCTGTCTCTCATTAAACTTCAGTTCAATTGACAATACCATATTCGGCTCACACTGAAACAGGTGCATGCCTATTTTCCATGCATAATTCTTTCCCGTACCATAATTGATGTCTTGGCTTCTGCCAACATCACCTAAATTCCTACTGATAAATAGCCTAAAATTGTTGAGTTTATCTAAAAACAAACAAACAAAACATACTCTTTAATCTCCAAGCTTCAGTACCTCTAGTTTGCTTTTAATTCTCATTTTGTTTGTTGTTTATATGTGAACCATTTATCGAAGTATTAGCAGTT